>JAVIWB010001960.1:0-277994 GCA_031893035.1 Dermolepida albohirtum | reverse complement strand
TTTCCTTCGGCACTGTAACATAAACGTCGCCATCATTCTGTTTGATTGTTAAACATCAAAGACTCTGAAGTTAATATACGGCCTAATAAAATTTTAATTGCGAATTTAATATTGAAATAAAAAACACCTTTACGTTGTAATTTCTGTAAAGAGTAACCGGCCCCTGGATTTGTAAATGGCTTCCGGAGGGATTCACCAACAAACGGGAATATACGCACTTATACAATTTTTTGTTATTGTTTTTATTGCGGACCCGGAATTCTGCACTGGTAATTGAAATCCGGACCCCTGTAGCTGAACAAACACGAGATAAGTCCTGGACGGCCTGATTAGTTCATATAATCATTGCGCAAAACGTAATCCTCATGAATGCACGTTAAAGGTAACATTTTTGCGTTAGAGTCTTAATGAGGAAAACAAGATTTTGTGTTGTCGAAAAGAGGACACATATTTTTCTAATACATCATTTATTGTAAGATTAGGAACTGCTTTACCTGAAAAGCATTTTATATTATTATTTGCTAGCTTGAATTTAATGTACGAGTATGTTATGTGTGTATGGAGCTACGCAAGTTTATTTTTGTGAAGAAAATGTTTAAGCAAGTTCAAAGTTTATCTCTGGTAGTAGTTCTTGAGAGTTTTGTTAAACCGTTAACACAAACGTTTAATAATAAGCGATCGATATTTCAGCAAGATCAAGCACCTGATCATAAAGCAACAATTATTAGGGGTTGATTAGAAAGAAATGTAGAGAAAGAATTTACAGTATTACTCATTACGATAAATTGATCATTATAGGTAACATTTTAAAAGTAACAGAATTTTAATGGTAATAATAAATAATACAATCACTTAAGATTGATATTTTCGTTTTCACATTAAATTTCGTACTCCGTATACGTATTTTGGTAACTAAGTTGTCATCATCAGCAGATAATTAAAGAGTGTCACACTTGGACAACTACGGCGAAAACCCGCACGAAACAAATTCCATACACAATCTGTACCGTTGAAAGGCAAAACGCACACTGCATGTGTGATTTAGCTTTGTGTGCGTTTCGGTTTATTGTTTGGTTGTATACTCGAAAAAATTGATATTTTTGAAAAGTAGTTATATATTAACAAATGCTCGCCTGTTGATTATTTCGAATGTTCCATGTGATTTTGATATCAAATTTATTTAATTTTTTTTATCTAATCCAGAGAAGTTGAATTTGATGGAGCCTGTGGTTGATTAACTTAATCACTAAGGTTGATATGTAACTCCTTTCCACATTAACTTTTGTAATTCTGTATATCGGTGTATGAGTGGTGTAGATCGCGTACGGAGTTTGTTTTTCGTACAGGTGTTTTTTCGCCGTGTTTTACCAGGTGCGACACTTTGAAATTGTCTGCTGATGAAGACAACTTAGTACAGATCCTGCGCGGAATTTGTTTGGTACGGGTATATTGCCATAGTTTTCCAGGTGCGACGCTGTTTAATTATCTGCTGATGATGGTAACTCAGTTGTCAAAATGCGTATACAGAATTACAAAAGTTAATGTGGAAAGGGGTTAGATATCAATCTTAGTGATTAATCCAGAGAAAATAGGGAATTTTAACAAACTTGTCAAAATTGAACTTTAGAAGGTGTAATTAAATTATCCCTAAAGCATGAATTATTTGTCTGTCAAAAGTAACGTATTTGCATTCTGCTGAATCAGATCTATTATTTTACCTACTGCCAAAGCCAAATTTGAAATTTTTATTTTGACGGAGAATACAATTTTCCCATTTGAAAAAATTGTTTTTTTCGAAAAGTTGTTATATATTAACCAATGCTCACGCGTTAATAATTTAGAATATTCTAAAAACGATTTTGATGTCAAAATTTATCTAGCTCTTTTTGTTTAATCCCGAGAGAATAAGAAACTTAAAAAACATATAAAAATTTCAACTTTCAAAGGTGTAATTAAATTGTCTCTAAAGTACGAACGATTTTGGTGTCAAAAGCAACGTATTTATATTCTGCTAGTTCAGATCTACTATTTTACTTATTGCCAAGGCTAAATTCGAAACTTTTTAATTTGGCGAAAAACTCAATTTTTCCACTTGAAGGAATTGATATTTTCGAAAAATTGTTATACAAAAACAAATGCTCGCGTGTTGATAATGTTGAACATTCTAAAAACGATTTTGATATCAACATTTATTTACCTTTTTTCGTTTGATTCCGAGGAAATAAGGAAAGAACGTGTCGAAGCTTTAATTTTCGAAGGTGTAATTAGATTATCCCTAACGTATGCATCATTTTGCTGTAAAAAGTAGCGTATTTTAAGAAACAAAAATAGTTGGATAACCAGCGTTGTGTTCAGATGATATAGTACCAAAAATTTTAGGCAAATGCATTGCAGTAAAACCTTAATACGTTACCTAAACCTTGTATTCAACAATTATTTACCATACTTTGCTATACATACACAAATATGTACAGGACCTTAGCATCCGTGGTGATATTCATTATTATATTGTTGTGTGTAATATGTAGATATTTCCTGTCGCTTGTGCAAAACTAAAGGCAAATAAAATTTATTTAGTCTTAAGAAGGACAAGTAAGAAATGAAATGAAGCTATTAAGATATTGAAAGAAATGAAGTAAATATGACGATATATTTGACCTTCGATGAGTCGTTCTATTTTTAGACAAAGCTGAATAATATTAATTTGTGTGGACATCGACCATTTACATATTCAACTTTTATAGTTTCAAATAAAATCAAGCTTCAGCGGCACGAGATAGTAGATGCAGCAAACTAAATACAAATCGTTAAATTTCCAATCGAAAATATCCATTTCGATAGACGGACATAAACGTTCTTTTTATCATTTGAAATGTAATTCCTCCACGAATTCCATAGCCCGTACATTCCGTGCAACGACTATTTTTTTGCAAACGGAATGTTCACAATGAATCCGGAGATACGTGAGTGTGTATGGCAGTGTATCTGTACTGCAAATACGCCAAGTCTGACTCACTTTATAAACGTTAGTAGAACAATTCAGTGAGAATGTCAAAAGTCAAATTGAAATTTTGATTATGAAAATAGTACCGTTGACACCATGGGAATGTTGTGTTGTGAATTTTAAACGCACACCAAAGAATGAGTTTTGTATTGAAGAAAAAAAAATTAGAAAAACCTACCGGAATAAAATGAATTGTTTCTTTCTTTTTCTTTTTCCAAACAAATTTATCTGAAAACAAGATCAATATTAATAAAATATATGACACTCTATATTCACTTTTATTTATTCGGTCGGCCGATTTTAGTAAGTAAATAGTTCGTTACTGCAGTAAAAATATCTGTCATTTAGTACATTTTTATATTTCTTGGTAAACCATTTCATTTCGTCAATGTTTTAGTCTGCGATTTTAAAATTAACTTGTCTGGTTTGAATTTTTTGTACATACGTCAATGTGATCTAGCTACATTGCTCTCACCTACGGTTAGTATAAATACATATATTAGTCTAAGTTGTCCTTGTATTGTCCCTGTGTCGCATTGACACATGTTCCATATTCTGGAACCTACTCGAATGATTCAATACCCTTAAATAATCTTAAGTTAGTTTCCGGATGAGCGGCCTTATTCTGTAGATAATTGCTAAGCGATGTGGTTGTTAAATTTGCTGTCCCTTACTTTCAAGTATTGGGAAACCTTTCCCACAATGAATTATAAGAAAAAGGAAGCGAGGAAACGACATACTTCTGTGAGATTTGATTTATCAATTCATTGCTTATAACAATCATTTTCACTGATATTTTATATAAGCTCTCACAAAATCTGGGGTATATTTTATTATATGGACGATATACGCATTAATGTATCTTATTATCGTTTATTTTTTAGGGTTTTTTGCTTTATTGGATTTTCTCTTAGTGTCCTGCTTTTAGATTTTAGTTGAGTTTTTCCTTTTTTTCCATCTCAGCTAATGGAAATCTAGGGCGCACCTTCCCATAGCATAAGAAACATCACTCGGGCGAAGTGAATATCCAGATAGTTAAGGTCAGGTGTACAATTTGAATTTGACAGATTATATATGTAATTTATTAATGTTTTTCATGATTCCCTTAAATCTCGTTAATAAATTCTTGTTTTCTTGTTGTATTATTTATTATAACCATTTACATGAGACCCAACGCATTGTGTAGATAAATTTAACTTGTATTATTTCAAGCCGTTTAATACTGACGTTATTTCAATATTACTGAATTTAGTGTATTTGTTGTTTCATGTATTTTGTAGAACTACATCCATTGTTTATGTCGTTTAATTATCCCTCTTCTAACGAAACCATATACCTGTTTATAAGCCACAAGTTGGCTAATCACGTCAGGGATCTCAGGATGGAATACAAAGTTATCGTTTACGAAGATTTTCCTAGAGTTCACGGTTAAGGTAAATATTGACAAGCAGAAATCTCAAGTCGAATATAGAGTGGGCGTGATAATAACTTATGATCTACTAATGCCTCTTGTAACTGGTATTGAACGGTGACGGAATGTTGTAGCATGTATTATGAAGTAGTATGTATGTGAAGTATCAACGCTGGAATCTTTTTAACTTCCATTCTCATTGTTATTTGCTAGAAAAATCTACTAGCGCAAAAATTTTGGGCGTAGTGCTAAATACAATGACACAATTTCAACTCTCAACACACCAATTGTTGCTAATGATTGAAGTTATGATGCCGCAACAGTGTGTTGTGTGGGTCTTGTAAAAAATCGTAATTAATACATGCAACATCTAAACTTCATGCTTTACATCTTCTAGCAGGAACTATTAGAAAGTTTTATTCATAGGTAAGTGAGATAATGAGATAATAAGTCGAATAAAAGCCGTGCTTTTTAAATCTCATAAACGAATTCGGGAAATACATAGACAGTGTTCCGGCATCTCTTTAACCAGCATATTCAATTATTACACGTTGGAGAATATGGTTAAATGGTTATCTATGGTTGAAGCTTATATCGACTTCCTAAAATATGTTAAAAATAAATGAATTTAAAACTTTAGGAATATATCTACTCGAGCATCAAGGGCATCAAGTTTTCTGTCATTTAATGTTTTTTTACAATTCTGGTTTTGTTGTGGGCTGGAAGATGTGGTTAATATTTGTGGGGGACAAGAAAAACGCCTCGATTAACAAAAGGTGACAAATTTTATTATCGGATCCTTGCTATAAAAGGCTCTATGTTTATATATATATATATATATATATATATATATATGTATATATATATACATATATATAAATATATATATATATATATATATATATATATATATATGTGGGGTATGATTGTCCCGGATGATTTTAGGTCCTTAGTATTCGTAGGTAAATAACTAAACGATATATCAACGAGAAGTATTGTATTAAAACTAAATAGCATAGATGATTAATATAATATATAACTTAGTTATTGTTCGTCGTCGTCTTCGCACTCGCACACACACATGTCTTACTTCTTCAACGTCTTGTTAGTCACTGACTTGTATCGGGGTGTGTTCGGGAACCGGGATCCCATATATATATATATATATATGAAAATAGAACAATTTTCCTTACCTATTAAATCTGTTACATGTTATTTTACCAAGCTAAAACTTGTTTAATATTACTAAATTGTTTTATCTTTCGAAAGAAACAACTTACTTCAGCACATTAATTGGCAAGTGTTCAATGTTGACTATTAATAAAAGCTATGCGGGTCATTGTATTTCTTTCATTGAATTATGCTGAAACGATAAACTTGCATAAATTTCAATTTATGATACACATTCCATTACGACTGAATCTCTAAAAT
The DNA here is from genome assembly GCA_031893035.1 of Dermolepida albohirtum. Classification (NCBI taxonomy): domain Eukaryota; kingdom Metazoa; phylum Arthropoda; class Insecta; order Coleoptera; family Scarabaeidae; genus Dermolepida; species Dermolepida albohirtum. The sequence continues at coordinate 272,148 of JAVIWB010001960.1, read as the reverse complement.
TCTATGTATTCGCGTGAATATTATTTTCTTAATTAGCATGTACTAAAGTGGCGCAAATATTTTACCTACATTCCCTTAGTTGGAAAATTAAATTTTGTTCTCATTTAATATTCTCGGATTCGATGTTACGCTCATGAATATTCATAAAATACTCCAACTCATTATAATTATTTAGTTGAGAACAAAACGAATCTAATATATAATAAAATATTAGCATGACTTTAAACCAAATTTTATGAAAATGTTTCCTGTGTTTGGTAGTTGAAACAATGCAGCTTGAACTATAATCCAGTAGACTAGTTCGAATAAAAGAATTGTGTATGAGAAAGATTTCCACCACGTTTTATGTCTGGGAACTTAACAGATGAATAAAAACAGCGTCGAGTTTATCATGTTTTACAGCAAATCTAAATCCTCTTTTTATAACAAAATTTTTCACATCGACAGGCTAATATTATCTCAAACTCTATACACAGCACAAGCTATGTATGAACACTTTAACTGTAATGTATACATCTGCCCTAAATAATCTGTGTTTATGTTTTAGTACACATAATTTATTCAATTGAATTTCCGTAATTGCTTGAAATTCCTTTGTAGACGTATGTCTAATGACCCAAAAAAGGTCCATCGTATATTCCAAAGGATTTAATGTCCCTCACTGATCTCCTCTCCTGTTCTGTTCCGCTTGATTTCAAGAAAGGGACGCACGTCAGGTTCTGAATACTAAGAGATGATTCCTTCGACAAACATATTTCGACCCCTCTTCAAATCTTAAGAGGTAGACTTTCGCAAATATACAAGTTACTCTTACTTAAGAATCGCGAAAGAAAAAAGGCGATGTATTTATATCTGCTTTAACGATATTTAATATGTAATTCATAATAAAAAATCCATTTATGATACGATGAGTAAATAGAATCAAAAATTAATAATAATTATAAAGGACGAAAATGTTCATATTGTCATTACTCGATTAATATACCATATATGTCACTGCTTCACAGGCTTGCGCTTGATAGTCCGTAAAAAAATAAAAAAATAAAAAGACGAATTTCGTGTGCTGATAAAGTATCCTTTTTGAAGGGGAAAAATACTTTGTTCCAGAAAAATCAACCATAATTGATTGGTATGCCCTGAACTACTCACAATAAAAAATTTTCAAATAATTACTTTTATTTTTCTACATAGTCTCCGTTAAGGTTAACATATTTTTCCCACCGATCTTTTAGCATTTCTAATGCTTCTAGAAAAAAAATTATTCAACCTCTGCAAACCACTGATTTACCGCACATATCACATCATTATTTAACGGAAATCGTTTACCACGTAAGTGTTCCTTAAATTTTGGAAACAGTTGGTAATCGCTGTGGCCTAAATCTGGCGATATAGTGGATATTCAGCTAATTCGAAACTTGCTTGAGCTATTGCAGCTATTGTAGTTGCTTACATGTGACTGGGTGCGTTATGCTGATGCAAGAGAACATCTTTGCGCGACATACCCCAACCTTTTTGTTTTATGTCGTCACGTAATTTGGAAATTAATTTGGCATATTAAGCACTTGTAATTGTGGGTTCCTTCTGCAGGAAATCTACTAAAATTACGCCTTCAGCATCACAAAATACGGATAGCATGACCTTCCATGCAGGGTTGCATCTTGAATTTTCTCGGCGGTGATGTGTTCACTCCTACTCTATATTTTGGTCTCTATATCATGAAGATGAATCCATTCATTGTAACAAATCTTGCAAGAAAATTTTCTTCGTCGTGTCTATACCACATTAAAAAACGACTACAAATATCTTTTCGAGTTTCCTTGTGTGCACCTGATAACATTCGTGGTATCCACCTTGCAGACAATTTCTTCATGTTTAATTCGGCAGTAATTATGTTATATACCGCATAATATGAGAGACCACCAACTTCAATTAGTTGTCTAATAGTCACACGTCGATATTGCAGCACTAAATCATGAATCTTTTTAACATTTTCTTGGGTAGTAGCGGTTACGGGCGCTCCACCTGCATGTTCGTCTGTACACAACTGTCTACCACAATTCACGATAACATATTTTATCTAGGTCATATGATATTGCAGGTTCCCCTAATGCATCTACCAAATCTTGATGAACTTGAGTTGGGATGATCTTTTTTAAACGCAAGTATTTATTCACCGCTCGTTATTCGACGCGATCCATTTTGATACTGATATGTAATTCTCTCGACCTTGGGCGTTACTGTAGGCACACGTGAACAAGTTCAGACTTGTTAGTTTCTAGCGTTAGTCTATACATAGCATGCTACAATATGAGGTGAAAATAAATTATTGTTTCGTTTTATAAATGGGTCAGGGGCAATCCAAAAGGATCAGCCCTCGTAGTTATATATAGTCTATGGAACGAGAAGCACTCTTTTAAACAGTGTTTCCAGTGTATTCATAAACAAGATAGGATCGCTTAAATATTTGAAACATCAGATATGTTTCCACAGTCGTTTCAGATCAAAAAACCCTTATATGAAGGGAATGACCTTTCGACATGTAGTGTTGTAATATTTACATAATTAAAGTAACGTTTGTTAATACTTGACGACCTGTGCAGTCACTATCACTATGAATTTGTTGAATGCGGTAAAATTTATCTTTAGCATACTATTTACTTCTATGGCTACCAAAAGGTAAGGTCACAGATGGTAAAATTAAGCAATACTTGAGGGTGAAATTAAGAAGTATCAGAAGGTAGATTTTCAAAGTTCGCGCATATAATTTCTGCCTTAAATATTAACCTATCAACCCTTTATTATTAAGTATAGCGTTAACCCTTTAATTAATATATGATAATAATTATTATTAGTAAAATAAATAAAACCTTTTACTCTGCGATCCTTCCATAAAGTGATTAAATATAAAATAAACGGACGAAATAAGTGCTACGAAAATACGAGTACGTAAATGTTGAATCAAGAATTAAATTAATTCTTCTATTCAAGGAATTCCCGAATGAACGAAGAAATGTTACGGAGTTTACCTAAAACTAAACTGTCCTGGTGTCAGAAATAATCATAATAACAATTCAATGGACTGTCGTAGGAATACAATATACTAAATACAAGATGTCTTCAGAATGAAACATGTGACGCTTTTTACGTGAATGTCCAACAGTCGAAAATGCCATTGAAGATTCACACAATGATAAATTATTTAACACTTCCGTGGAGGGAACGCCACCGCCTAGATCTTACACGATCGGTCTTTGAACAGTCGACAGTCAACTCCTTTTATCTTGTCCGTGTCTATGTGTTAGTAAGACAGACACACTTTCAGGACTATAGATATACGGTTGCAGAGTATAAAGCAAGTCAGTCAGTGAATGACGGGAAAAAAAATGGAAGAAAAAGGCGGTCGTCGATTACTTATTCTAGGCGCTCATTTGTTTTGCACGCGTAGACCACTCTGTCATTATTCTATTCACTACACACCCCGCCGATAATAATGGAGGTAGGCGGAATACAATTTCAAAACCAGATGAAAGATGCCGCCTGACTTTTAAAATTGCGGCGAAATGACGTGAGCGCGTACGAAGTGTGTCGGAAAATTAATGCAAGCGCTTTCTTCTTTAGAAATGGAGAAAAGGATTTTTTTTCTTTAATGAAAACCATTTCTTTCATCTTTGTACAAAATTCACTGGAAAATCTAGACACTTTCATTATCCTGTACAAAATAAGGTATTAAAACAGTTGAAAATATTATTTTCAAAGAAGCACAAACACGATATAAGACAATATTGATTAATTTCATAGTTTATACGAAATTTAACGAAATCTAACGATCGGGAGTTGTTTTGTGACTTAATGGAGATTTATCGTCTGACGATAACTGTCGATCAACCGACACAGCTTACTAACTGTTTGAATAATGTATGCGTAAGACTTTTCAAAATTGTAGTAGATTTGTCGTTTATAAAGACGCGTCTGAACATGCGCTCAAATAATATTAATGCCCTATTCTGGATATAACTTTGATATTTATATTTCCTTTAATTTATATAGGCTGCTTCAAAATAAGCGTAGGTATTTGAGAATGATAATTAGAGTTGAGATATTTTTCCCGCGCGCTAGGATCGTAACAAGGCGAGTGTACGAACAAACGAACGACATCATGCGTTGTTTAAATCGCTTATGTTTTGTTTTATTCACAGCTGTTGTCGCGTAGGGCAAAATGGATAAGACTGACAAAATATCTGCGGCGTGACGTAAGTTTCCGCATTTGTCTCGGGGAGCAATGTATGCCATGTTGAGAAGATGTTCTTATATTTAGACAATGACCGCTAGACATCTACGAGATAAAAGAAGTGAGTTTGATGTTCGGTGGGTTGACATAATTTGCTAGATAACCTGAAATTTTTAGGGCTAAAGTACAAAAGCAGTGAAACAGAGCCAAGATTATATAGAGACTAAAACAGGTATAATCAAGATTAACTTCAGAGTGCATATGTTAAAAGCCAAGAAACAGTTCTTAACATATCTCCAGAATGTGGCGTACACTCTGCGCGTAGTTATCACATTGTCCCTTGTCTCCTAGTTAAACTGAACAACCATCAATTGCTCCAAGCAGGTAGCGTTAAATATTTAATCATGCATATAGATACACCTCTAACTTGTAGAAACGAATCTTCGTTATTATATTATTGGCCATATATCTTAGTTGTAGTTGGAAAATAAAACGACAGCATATAAGTTTATAGCTGACGTACGGGATCCAGCCATGTCATACTATAAATAATAATATATAAATCCTGCAGAGCTTTCAATCAAAAACCTTATGTATAATTTTAAACGCCTCATGGTATGGATATTTAATCGTCACGATCTCAAAATGTGTACTGTTCGGGAAATTACTATTGTAAAAATATACTGGCAGAGAACCTGCTTGGAAATAATATAGTCACGTACCGGCTGAACTGTTTAAAAATACTAGACGTTCCTAACAGATAATTCATGAAAAATTGAATAAATTACAGCCAAAACAAACTTAAATATTTAGTTTAAGTTATGTTGGTGTTTTCTAGCTCGCGGTATTCTATATTCTACAAGTGGCTTTTATTACCTCGGGCTGCTTAGAAAAATAAATCGAGACGAGTGCATCTTCTCCACGCATAACAACCATGCTTTCATAAAAAAATTTTTGCCCCATTCCCTTCTTTCGTCATGATCTTTGTGTCTTTCCAAATCTCTAATTTACTTCTGCCACAGCTATTCTCTAATAATACGATATCGTCACTTCTTTGTTTCATGATTAGATTTGTACATAAAATGCACCCTCGTATATACTAAATTTATGGTACTAAAGTGTCTCTGAAACTTTTCGTAATATCGAAAAGTCAATAGAGATCGCATAGAAGAATTTAAAAGTATTTTATTACATAAAAGATATTTATTTTCCTTTGTTGATTCAGATATGTTTGTATACGTTTCTATCTGTGTATTCCAGACATTCGTATATGAAACCACGGTCAAATGCTAGTTTCTCTTTCACAATATAGCGCTCCATCTCTGCACTTCTATAATGAGAACTTTAACGAATTTCCTCGGCAGTTGCCTTATACGACACGACAAGTGGAGAGACGCCATCTTTTGTGATTTGATCACGTTCCCGTGAATTCGAGACATAAAAGCGAGGAAGTCATATAATCATAATGGCGGCTAGTGCGTGCGGATATTATTTGAGAAAACTGAGGTCACTGCAGAAACTACGTTTTCCTTTCCTTTGTTTTGTTCCATCCTACATATATTTACATACATACATGTTTTAAGTTTTATTTTTTGGAGGTTTACAGAGTAATGTCGGTTAAAAATTACACCATTTTTAAAATTACTTACTCCTTCATGATTGGTATCACTTATTAGGAGATTGTATTACATACGTGATTCTCAACCTGTGAGACACGATGGTAATAAATAGGGAGAGCGAAAAATTGAGCAAAAAAAATTATTTTTTTAAAAATTACTTAATTTATTGGAAGAAAAGCAATAAAGTGCATTCTGTCACAAATCACAAACAAGTTCAGTAATTATTCGTGACTAATAAATTTAGGGAGAGCTATAACACATGAAATAAGTCCCGAGACTAGGATGTCTTTTTAGAAAATTTTAATAGTAGTTATTTCGAAGTATGCAATCTTGTTTCATTGTTTTTTAATGGGTAAAAACACCACGAAGCAAAACAATTATTGAAAAATGTTACATGATCCGCCCCTGCCCATAATTCAACCAAAGATTTATTGTTAAATTGTCTTTTGATTTCAACACTTGCCGTGGAGCTCATGAACATTTCTTCTTCCACAATTGTGAGAGCTTCGAAAGTATTTTGAAATGTATCCCTAATACAATCGAACTTCCTTTGAAGTTGTCAGCAAAAAAATACTTTTTTAAGTTCTTCGCCGGCATGTCTAAATGATTTTCAATAGTTACGAATATAACTTTAACATTTTGCTCTTCGACGTTGTACAAAATTATTATATATACTAAATTATTCTACATTTGCAAACATTTCTGGGTTTTCTTGCTTTATATATCTCTGCTCTATAATTCCAATTTTCTACAAAAAGCATTAACTTTACCATTAGTACTTCGCAGATATGTGCGTTTGCTCTATGAAGATTGAAGACATTTAATTTCTCGAATATGTCGAAAAAGTAGCACAATTTCATTACAAATAAACCACCTCGAAAGTTCTCGGCTTCCAGTCTGTTGTCTTCCTTTACCCTGTTGTATATTGTTTAGTGATGCACCAAAAAACTTTTCCTGAAATCTCCGGTTCGGAGACACGTACATTCTTCTGGTTTACAACCTAACTCAATCAATTCCTACACACTTGGGGACGTGGTTAGAAGCAATCTTTTATTCAAAAAATGTTCACACAAAATTCTTAGTGTTACAGTTCAACCCTAAAGAATCAATAGCCATCCAAGAAAGCCAGATAATATTTAAGAGTGCCATTATTCACGAGAATCACATTGTACTAGCGTATGGCATGAAAACTTTGCCGGGTACTTCATTAGCATTAGTGGATGAAATGAAAGTAGTGGATGAAGTACTCTGTACTTTATTGGAAAAGTTTCGTAGTTCAAAGAACATTTTAATTACGAAAATATTACATCAGTAGACATCAAACGATCATTCTCTCTATATAAGAACATCTTTACAGCGCGACAAACAGCATTTAACGAGTCTCAGGAAGGCTACACTATATTGCAGATATTTAGTTGAATGTTTAGTTGAATGTTTAATAATTCTCTCGTAGGTAGCAATAATAACATAACATATACCTGCTCTTTACAACATATTTATTCTGTCTGTATTGCGGTACTTATTGTACACCTTACCACCACCGTTAGTTCTAAGTCTTTTGTAGAAAGACACATATATAACAAGACTTGGAATGTCTTCTCACGGACCAGGTACACAATGGGTACGTAGCGATCCTACTAGTGTAATGTAAAAAACAGATAATGTGTAGAATTATAAGTAAGTATCGAATGGATATTTATATAAGGCGTACGAATAATTATTAAGTATGACTGACGTGCGCAAGGAGAAAACGAGACCATTTCCCGATTTATATTATAGTGGTGTTGATATACTGTACTGTTTGCAATAAACTGTTGATGTGTTGAGATAAATGCAACTATAAAAATCGTATAAAGAGTATACAATACCAAAATAAGAAAATAACATTCCACCATAAGTGAAATTTATGTTTGATTTACTGTTAATCACCTGTGATTTGAGACTTCATCTACTCGATAAGCAACCGCTTCGTGAGTTCTGGATTAAACATAATCCTAACTGGAAGTTACCATCACGGAGAAAAACATGATTAAAGCTGCAGTAAAAGATAAACAGCTGTGGTTATGTCAAAACGATAGATAGAAAAAAAACATTCTATTTCGAATATTATAGTGCGTGTTCTAGACCCTGTTATAGCGACATTTCCCATTGTATTAGCTAGCAAAAGATTTGAAACGTGCACTGGCGAAGGAATTATGAAGATAGTGCAGGATACGCTAATGAAATTTCAACTTTCAACTGAGCAACTGTTGTTGTTTGTGAACGACGATGCAACATCAATGTGGGGGGTTGACTATTCTCTAAGAGACAAGTGTGAGGAATTTTTACATGTGGCGTGTACAGTTTATGTTTTACGCCTTGTAGCCCAGGGTATTCACCAATAGTATCCAGAGGTGGATGCATTCATTTCAAATATCAAAAAAGTGTGTTTGAAATCTCCCAACGAATTCGAGAATTCCACAGACGGTGTCCCAGTATTTCTGGGCCAATTCTCACACATTGGGGAACATGGTTGGAAGCGGCTTTCTATTATTACAAGGACTTCAAACTAAAATACGTGGCTCTACTATTTAAACCTAACGAAGGTGCCGCAATTAAGGAAAGCTTGAAAAGATATAAAAATACTTGCGTTGAAGCCAATTTAGAATAAATTTGCGACAATAATAATGATTTATTCGACTCCACGGAAAAATTTCAAAACACTGGGTAGTTACTGGAGTCAATACATATTGTGAACTATATACATTCACTACTATATGCTGCAAGTAATACAAAAAATATGTGTGTTCTAAAAAAGTTCGAGAGGATTACGACTCAACATGTATCTATAAGATCTCATTGTAATAATTGTTTATTTTAACTTCGTATGTCTTCAAGAATCTGTAAAGGAAATCGTACATCCAGAAAGAAATGTATTCAAATATAATGTGTAAAACTATACCAAGTGTTTAATTATATTTATTAGTTTTCAATTTTCTTGCTTCATAACTTACTAATTATTTATTTTTAACTCCAGCCGGTCTGGGTTCACAGCATCTTGAGCGTTGTTTGGCTATTATGTATTTTGAGCCCCGATAAATGTAAATTTACTTGTATTTTAACGGCTTATTTAATACTGTTACAATCATTTAAAAACTATATATGTTACTTCCATTATCTAATCAATAACTACTAAACACAAGCTCTCTCTAAGTATTTTTATGTTTGTGAAGGTAAAATGTTAGAATAAAGAAATTTAGTTTATGGAATAAACAAAGAAAGTGTTAGGAACTGTACGATTTTGTTTAGATGACATTGGTTAATTAACAGAAGTAATATATATGCTTTTTAAATGACTAACAATATTAAATAAACTGTTAAAAATAGAAGTAAATTCATTGTTGTCTGAACCAAATATTCATAGATGTAAACCAACATAACAATACCCGAAGATGAAAGTGAGGATGATGTGAAATATGCGGAATTGTCTCCAATATGTGATACAGAAGACACCAGGATATCAGACCGAATAGAAAGGAAAATATTAATATTCCACTGTATTATAAATATATTAAAATTCCTGAGAATATTTCTCACCTTTTTCTTATATAAGAATATTGTTTAAATATCTAATTATTTCTATCCATGCATTACCTAACTTTAGGGACTATCAAGATGATTAAATTGAAGATAAGTTACTATCCTTATGCTTAAAGAAGTTGCACGTGTCGCGAAAAAAATGAATGCCAACACTAAAATATGAATTTTAATATATTTACCTCTGAATGTTGCAGGTGAATGGCTTGGAATCGTTCGTCGCTACTGTAGGTTGTGAGACCCACCGTTAGCAAATGGTAATCCTTCCTCCTAATCCAAGACACCTGAAACGGAAAATTTACCGTTAAGTAAAAGCGTTCAGACGCGTATTTTTACACACCCCCTAGTGCACACGAGCAAGCAATAAATTCATTTTCATGCTTCTCCGGAACACAGAGGGACTAGCACATGTGTGCTGGATTTCTAACCGGGACATGAACGAATATTATACGGTATAAGCACTATTTGAATACTTTAGAGTTTAGAAGCGAGGTCGACCATTTAAGTAAACTTTCAAACTTGTTTAACAGTTTGTTTGCCTTGTTATCTAGTTTCTACAGGAGTAATTACAAATTTAAGGCTTTACGTCTCGTTACTGCGTTAAATAAAGGGTTGTACAAACACATTTTTTGCGTGGGTATCTTTAAAGTTTGGTTTAGTTTCGAATACAGAAGGACTTTTTTAATTTTGAAAAGTATCGAAGACCCGTTTTACAGAAAGAGACAATATATTTATAATGTATTGTTACAAATATAAAATTCCACCTGTAGATGTTATTGGAATACGAATATTTTTAATTGTTCTTTTGTACGCTTAGCGCTCTCTCGTGTCTGTCCGCCGCAATTTCATAATCAATAAGACCGATTTTAATTTATCGATTACAAATCCCATCGAAACTTTAGTTCTTTGTATTGATCGAAATTTTTCCGGGTAGTTTAGTAATTATACGGCCATAGTCTTAGCATTCCATTTCTGTTCGATAATAAAAGAAGATGGACTCAATCTGGTACGTAGACTTCGGCGGTTGTGGTCCATGTTATCTGCTGCTGAGCTTCCAGGCTGGAACCGCATTACTTGTACATTAGGTACGAAACGTCGGCAGATATACAAGTGACGCGGTTCCAGCCCCGAAGCCCAGAAGCAGATAGATGGACTCAAGTTTCTTCCTATTTCCAACGTTAATTTTGTGATTACAAGTTTCCAAATCCTACGCCATTTAAAAGTCCCAACTTAGAATTTATAATCGGGTTTATTATATTGGAAATTAGTTTCAGCGGTACGGATCGTGTGCCGAATTAGTTTTTTCGTACGGGTATTTCCCCAGGTGCGACACTGCTTGATTATCTGCTGATAATGACAACTTAGTTGTCGAAATACGTATACAGAATTACGAAAATTAATGTGGAAAGCGGTTATATATCAACCTTTAGTGATTAAGTTAATCAACAACAGACTCCATCAAAATTACCTTCATGATTATTATACTAAAATTGCAGTTAAATTAATTTTCACTACTAACCGGTAACTTAAAATCATATCTGTTCTGCTTTTATTTATTTTAAATGCAGAATTCAAAACTTATGAGATTTCTTATGAATAGTACACAAGCTTAAAATCGAGGAATTTTTCTTAAATCAGTTGTACACTAAACATGTGTGTCACATGCTAAAAGGAAACAGGTCGAGAGCTAATAAGGATGGGAATTCTGAAACGCATGTCCAACTAAGCAGAATTTTTGCGCCTTATCATAACCATGGATGAAATATGGATCCATCACTTCACAGTCGAGACAAAAGAACAATCAAAACAATGGATTTAAAAGGGAGAACCGGCTCCAAATAAGGGGAAGACAGTTCCATTTGCAGGCAAGGTCACGGCGTCGGTTTTTTGGGATGCGCGTGGAATAATTTTCATTAACTATCTTGAAAAAGGAAGAACTATCAACGGCGAGTATTATGCGAACCTATTGCAACGTTTGAGCGAGAAAATCAAGCAGAAACGGCCGCATTTGGCTAAGAAGAAAGTGTTGTTTCAACAAGACAATGCACCCGTTCACAAACTCGTTATTGCAATTGCCAAAATTAATGAATTACAGTTTGAGTGGCTACCTCATGCAACCTATTCGCCAGATTTAGCCCCCTCGGGTTAGTTTCTGTTCTCAAACTTGAAAAAATGGCTCAGTGGTCAAAGATTTTAAAACGATGAAAAACAGATATTTGTAATTGACGGCTATTTTGAGGAGCAAGACAGTTCTTATTATAAAAAGGGTATCGAACTTATTGAACATCGCTGCAAAAAGTGCATAGAGCTGAATGGAGATTATATTGAAAAATAAATATATTTCTTTCCAAAATTTTTGTGTTTTCTTTGTTGGGTCGGGTACTTCTGAGACCACCCTCGTACGTATAAGTTTCTTCCAGTTGCATAATTATTTGTTTTGTCGTTAAACGTTTCTTTATATTCAGAAGATAGTTTTCTGTTATTCATAATGTTTGACATTTGTTCATTCCTACGTCCATATTAGTACCTTTGATAAATTCTATTATATCAATAGATATTCTGCTGACCACTAATCTGGTATTGCTATTATTATTATTAATATTATCATTATTATTAAAGGACATAAAAAGTATTGGCAATTGCTTAAAAAGCCAGGATAACTATTGGTGGAAGCAGTATATTTATTATCGTCTACCAATTTTTAATTGAAATGTATTCTATTCACTATTGCCTGGTTTTTATTCCTACCAAAAACATATTATCCACCTTTAATTACTGTAAATGATTCGTAATTAGTCAACATCGAGAGTTAATTATTTTAATATGTGATCAGTAAACGCTTTTGAATTCCATTCTAAAACTAAACTGTACACCGCAGTCTAATAAATTGCACGAAAATGTAAAACTAGCTTTCATTACGGCTCGTTAATTTTTACATTCATTGCTCGCTGGTATTTTTCACAACGGCGGGGCAGCGGTTACTTTGATATGGCCACACAAAACACACATACGCACACATTTAACATTCAAAAGTGGAAATTGTTACTCTGCACTGGATACTAAATATTTCAGCGTAAAATATGAGTCTAATATCAAAGATATGGTATTAATATATACGGAAAATACAAATTTCTGCATAACTTTTTTATAAATGAAACATTTTTACTGATTTCCCTTCCACCCTTGGTTATTTTATGTAACCAACTAGTAGGTAATAACACTATAAATAACACAGATATGTATAAATAATCTTCAGCATCGGTAAGCGACCAACCAGCTCTAGAAGATGACGAGTAAGGTCTCGTTGAAACGTTGAGAGAACGATCTTTCTCAGGACACAACTCATATGCGGCTTAGAACGCGAAAAAGTGTATCTTTATCGTACGTCCGCGAAAATATCAAATGTTATATATAAAGGGTTTTCCAATAAGGACTTGACAACTTTTTTTCAAAATAAAATGCAAACCATTCGAGATATTTCAAAAACTTTATTATCGGATTGAAGTACAATCAAAACATTTATGAATGGAACTCGACTTCGTTCATAAGGCCACCGCGGGTACGTTTGCAGTGGTCGATTCGTTGGACCCAATTTTCGATGACTCGGCCACACAATTCAGCCGAAACGGCTGCTATTTCGCGTTCAATGTTGGTTCTGAGCTCTTCCAACGTTGTCGGCTTGTTGGCATAGACCAATGACTTGAGGTAGCCCCAAAGAAAAAAGTCTAGAGGCGTTAAATCGCACGAACGAGGCGGCCAATCGACTGGTCCATTTCTTGAGATAACACGCTCATCAAACTTACTCTTCAATAAATCGATTGTAACGTGTGCTGTGTGGCTTGTGGCACCGTCCTGCTGAAACCACATGTTGTCCAAGTCCATATCTTCCAATTCGGGCCAAAAATAATCGGTAATCATGTCGAGATAACGATTACCATTCACAGTAACGTGACGATCATTATCGTCGACGAAAAAATATGGCCCTATGACGCCGCTGGCATGCAAACCGCACCAAACAGTTATTTTTTGTGGATGAAGCCGTGTTTCTTGAAGCACATGTGGATTTTCACCCGACCAATAACGCATATTTTGCTTATTGACGAACCCGTTGAGCCAAAAATTAGCTTCGCCACTGAAAATGATTTTGCTATGAAATTGATCATCTTGGCGCATCTTTTCCAGATCCTAATCGGAGAACGTGCGTCGCTTCAAATGGTCCATCGGCTTCAATTCTTGAGTCAGCTTGATCTTGTATGGGTGTAAACCAAGATCCTTACGCAAAATTCGCCATAAAGTGGTCTGGGCGATGCCCAACTCTTGGGAACGCCGTAGAATTGACTGATTTGGATCATTTGCTACGGACGTTTCAACGGCAGCGATATTTTCGACACTTCGACCAACCCGTTGTCTCACTGGCACAGCAACATCACACAACGAATATGTGGACTCAAATAATTAGTGAAAGGGTGCGTTCACAAATTGAATTAAAAGTTGTCAAGTCCCTATTGAAAAACCCTTTATCTATATATACATACATATATATCAATCGTGAACATTTGTATATGGTAATTTTACATTATAAACTATTCTTGTTACAATAAAGGACGTACAATAATGTTCATGTGAGAAATGACTATCTACACTTTTTGCAGGTCTTTAATCATTCGTAAAAGTACGTAATCATTCTGTGCTAGACTACTTTCATTTGCTTTTATGTACGAATCAAACATTGTAATCATTTTGAAAGAGCTTTTAAATAAGCAAGTGTTCTTTTAACAGTTGCGCAAAATGATTATTTAATTTCAAGTACCACGTGATTAGCTTGCGATAGCTTATAGATGTATTACTGAAGCAATTTCATGTTAAAATTGTCGAATGAATATATGCCCAAAACTCCATCTTAACTGAGGTACAAGCATTCGAATCTTTGAAGACCCCTACCAATACATAATATATTACAAATATATTATTTAGGAAAGCTAACTTAAGGAAGATAATCAGGAATACCACACGTGTCATCTCAAAACAATCGAGAGCAGAAATTTATATGCTTACCTATTTAGCCAATGGAGAAAAAATTTAAATAGGATTTTTTAAGAGCGCAGTTATTATGTTACATTTCGATATAGTAATTCTATTAAATCTCTCTTAGGAAATGCGAAAGACAAAGTCGACTTAAATCAGAAATTGGAAATTTATGGAATAGAATGTCTAAATTGCAACAAATATTACATCAATCAGACAAAGCTTTCGATAGGAACTCGGTACAAAGAACATATGGCGCATATTAATTTTAATCGACCTGAGAAATCGAGTCTAGCAAAACACGTGCTAGAAAATAATCATAATGCAACTGCAAATTGCCTACATTTAATCAAAAATATAAATAATCATGGTAAATTTGATAGCTGCAAAAGCATATATATTACATCTCAAAAACACCAATAAGGTCCAATAACTCATTCTTATCTGTTTTAACTCCTGGAAAAGCTAAATAATACCGCTAAAAAGGCACGCAAGTTAAAGCTAGGGGTATACTTTAAGATAAGTGGTTAGTTTTAAGACTAAAATACATTTTAAATTATGTGAAATAAATCTACAGTGTGTGTTTGGCGGATCCATATGTGGTGTGGCACTGTTATTAATTATCTGCTGATGATGATAACATACTTGTCGAAATGCACGTTCGTATACAGAATACGAATATTATTGTTGGAAGGGGCTTTATTTACATTTTTCGAATAATGGCTTTCATTGTTTATTATTTTACGCTGATGATGACAACTTAGTTGTCGAAATGCGTATACAGAAAACGAACATAATTGTGGAGTACTTCTACAAATAAAACATTCTTTCTTAATGTCCCATAACTACTACTAACTGTAACAGTCATTTCGGCGAGGTTTAAATAGCAGATCCTTTTATATCCATCTCTTGCTATTGTTATTTGTAATTAAACAAGATGCATTCTAACGACATTCGACATTTGTTACGTGAACGCCAGCGATGTTTAAAGTGCAGACGTAGTTGAAATATTGCTATGAAATATTTTCGTGAAGTTCCGATGAAAATTCGCTTACATTCCCGTCATCGCAAATTGTTTCCGTTCGTACCTGCACAAAATGAACGGACGACAATTTGCCTGCGTTTCCTCGTCAACAAATAACTTTAATTTTACATTGTACTTCCGCATAAGTTGTCGTATAGATTCCAACGACTGGCAGAACTGAAATGTATGTGAAACAAGCATCTATTTATGATAATGTACAATACAATTCGAAATACATTTACTGTTGAAGTTTATGAAACCGTTTTCGCTTATTTTCTTCTTTTTTTTGTCGAGTTTGACGGAAAAAGTATTTTGTACTATTTTTAATATATTTTGTTTTTTAAATGTTCATAAAACGAATATGTATTTTAGCAAATAATAAGCGAAAGGCGAGAATTTGTATCATTGTACTAAAGCAATACTCGGATATTTTCAAAATTAACGATTTTTAAATATTATTCCTTTTATTGAGAAACTTAGCTCAGATAAAAATCGAAACAAAATCGTCATAATAATAATGATACTCGTATTACGAGTTAAATTCAACTCAATCCAACCCAACAGAGTTAAACTCTAATTACAGGATAAATAGTTAACTTTAATAAAATATCTTAACATAACGGGAAAAGTTGCTCTATACATAACCTAAAATACGCGCTGATAATACAACAAGCAAATCAAAAATGAGAAAACAAGAAAAAAGTTATATAAGCAGTCCTGACCAAATCAACGTCACTTAAAATGATCCGGAAAGAAATTCATGATATTAGAACCCATATGTGGTGACGGCGCCTTCTTTAGGATATTTATTCTCTCTCTAGGAAAAGAGAATGTGTTCGATGTTCGCATAGTGCGAGTCTGAGTAGCAAAATATCCTTGTCAAAATAACGCAAAGCGTCTGTTTAATTATAAAGTTCGAAAGTGTGGAATATCCCTCAAATTGAGCACTGAAATCTGTGGGAGTAAAGAAGCCATCATTCTTGTAACACAAGTATTTCAGAAACCGCTTTTGCGCCCTTTTCAGAAGCACATGTTGATATATATATATATATATATATATATATATATATATATAAGCGTTTTGGCTTTCAACAGTACATATAATGTGCGGAATCTGTTTCCTACGGGTATTTTGCCGTAGTTTTCGAAGCGTAACACTGTTTAATTATCTGCTGATGATGATAACCTAGCTATCGAAATACGTATACAGAATACAAAAATTAATGTGGGAAGGGGTTATGTATCAACCTTCAGTAATTAAGTTAATCATCCACAGGCTCCATCAAAATTACTTTCAAGATGTTGACATAGGTAATACGAATACAATAGTTAACTTCCCACAAAAGTGAAAAAGTTGACTTCAAAACCAGGTCCGTAAATCGAAGAGCAAAATCAAGAACGACTGCCAAATCTCTGACATGACTACTTCTAGGTACCAACAGGCTATTTACATGATACGGGAAGTGAGTTGATTTATTAATTTTCGAAAATATAACAGCATATTTGTCGACATTTAAATACATTTAATTATCAATAGAGGATCGTGTATAATCTTCAATTTACTTTGCACAGTCGACCTCGAAATTTATCTCCATAAAAATCCTCAAATTATCTACATATGCCAGAACATCTCGCTTAAGTAACCTAATAAGATCGTCTACAAATATATTAGGTGACAGGGGACCCAGATTAAAGTCTTACGGTACATACGTGGGTATAAAATCAATTGTAGCATACACAATTAGAAGGTAAGGTCGAATTGCGAGAAAAATCAAAATTGTCCAGCATATGAGTAATAAATGATCAATTCTATCAAATACCTTGGCAAAATCCACATAAATAACGTCAAACTGAGCACGATTATCTAAAGCTTTGTACAAGAGTCGAGTAATTTTGATCGAACTGGTGCCGGTAGGTTTTCCGAGCATAAAGTCATGTATGACAGATCCAACCAATTTAGCAAAATTACACAGTATATTAATAGGTATATAATTATTTATATCAGGACGACCACCTTTTTTACATATCGGTACAACTCTGCTTATCTTTCACCCAATAGGGAAGGTGGAATTTTTAATAGTAAGGTTGAAAATACAGGACAGAAGTTCACAAAGTTCACGACTTGGCAAGCTTGATAGTCCACCATATCCAGCTATTAGATTTGCCTTTCGTAAATGTTTCTTACTTAATTTATTGCAGTACGTTGGCCTCAAAATATAGCTTTAATAATTATTATTTTTATCGGATAACATTCTATGAAATGTGCAGGGTGACCACGGGAAGTATTAACATTTTGAAAACAGCAAAACGGTGTTAATTTTTTAAACAAAAAATATGTTTGTTAGGATATGCCATTTAATTTAACTTGCAAAAATAAGGTCAGGAAGGTGACGGCCACCTTCTCTGATGCAGTTTTCAATTCTGTTGAGGAAAGCTGTCTTGGGTTTTCCTCTGCCCAGTATCTGCAGTTCTGTTGGTTCACTGTCCCATTTAGGTAAAAGTGAGCTTCATCGCTCATGAAAATCAGAACGTCAGGCTCATCGTGAAGGAGAACTTGCATTTGAGTAGCGAAATCCAACCGTTGGGGGTAGTCAGTTTCTTTTAACTCCTGTACACACACACAATCTTGTAAGGATGAAACTTAAGATCCCGTTTCAAAATTTTTCGGACCGACTCATGTCCCATGTGTAATGAAGATGCGTGCCGTCGAGCTGAACGACCAGGACTCCTAATCATTGCTGTTCTCACTCTGTCAATGTTCTCCGGAGTCCTCACTGTTCGTGTAGCGCCTGGTGGTTTCTTCCCCATAATGTTGCCTGTGGACCGAAAATTTGTAATCCATTTCATAATCGTTGATCGGGTAGGTACGGCTCCATGCCATCCAACGTTAAAATGAATGCGAAAATCACGCTGAGCCGCTACCACTGAATCATTGTTTCTTACATAAGAATCGTAGGTAAACACGCGATGTTGAACTGTCCACGGATCCATTGCGACTGGAATACCTAAATGGCCACTGCTTGGGAGGTGAATGACCGCCCGCCCCTCCCCCCATGATTTGCCGAGGCCGAGTACAGTCGCATCAAAAATGTAAATACATCCCGTGGTCACCCTGTACATCCACGTAGTACCATAGCTCGAACCTAACGACTCTCACTGTTCACATCAGGCATTCCGAACAAAGTGAGCAATTCTAATAATAAGTTAATAAACGTTGCTATGGCTTTGTAAAATATTGTTTATGCAAGAAACAGTTTAAGATTAACTAGATATAGAATGTAGAAATTTTTGAAAAAGTTTCTGTTTTCTGGCGGGACTCGAACCCACAATCTCATTCTCTCCGGAAATGTGCCATCACCATTAGCCATGGTCGAATTCGAACCTTCTAACATGCCATAAATCGCATTATGGAAATTTCTGCATTACATACATGATGTATGAAGCGGTTAAAACCAGACTTTTTGGCACAATATTCGGTATCGTAAAAGGCATAATTACTCATGAAACGACTAAATTTATTAAATATTGTTATTATTGAAACTTTCAAAGGAAAGGAACAAATTTCACAATAAGAGCATTGGTGTCCAGCTGCTGTAGCTATAAGTTTTACGTAAATATATCTGAGGACATACCATACCTCATAAACGTTTAATCCTACTTTAATATCATACATTGGCTGGAACGATATAATTTAGCACATCTGCTTATAGACTAAAGATAATAACCGGTAATCCAAATCTTTTGTTTTCTTGTTAAGTGGCAATAAAAAATAGGCTAATTTATATTGTGTGTCCTAAAATAGCCGTTAATCCGCTTTAAACGACTGCCTCACAGTAAAAAGTAAACCAAAACGAAACACGGACAATCCATTCGTTATTGTTACGTAGCGTATAAGGGAACTTAATGACCCTCGACGAATGTGTACGCAATTTCTCCCTTTATTTCGCCCTCTTTCTGCCTAATAAAGGCACGGATTTATGAAATTATTTTGCAAAAACCACAAAGAGAGACGCTTAATCCGATTATTAACGAAAGCCCGCGTAATAATATGGTAATCATATTTTGATTCAATTAAAATTATTTGTTTATCCGTATTGGTAATCAGCTCTGAAAACACTCTCACACTACTTAAATCCAAAAACAACATGCTCGTAAGTTAGCTATAACAATAGGAGCACAATTTAATTAATTTCGGCTTACTGATAGAATCGCGTAATAATAATAGTAATAGTAATAATAATAAGCTTTTAATTTAAAACAATAAATTCAAAAGAAGAATACCATTTATCGCTGTGTATTTTAAATTAAGTATTTATGAAAGAATAATCATACAACATGTAACGACACTTAAATGTACAGAAAACATTGTGCGATACCAAAATAATATGTAATATGCGTTAATTTACTGTATAAGATGTTTAAAATTCTAGTAGAAACCATACGCCTATGCATACAGGGATGTATACTAGCCGCAAAAACTTTGACGGATCCTCAAGCAAAAGACAGTGAAGGAATACCACAAAAACATAAAATATACTTGTATTAAGCATTTGAGCTTGTTAATTATTAATTCCCTCAATGATTTGTATTTTTACTTTAAATATTTGCAGTTTTCATTGTAGTATAGACAATGTTTTATAGAAAAACAAAGTTTAACAAAAACAATTTGGACAAATATCTAACATTAACAGAATTAGCAAAAAAGAATAAAGTGGTTATTTTTAAAATGCACTTCATCTGCTACATATGTGTAGTTTTGACATTTCTTTGGAATGTCCTTTTATAATAATTACGAAACGAAACCAGTAGCAACAAAACTAATAAAGAAAATTGTAAGACAAATTTAAGTAGTTTTTTATGATAATTTAATTGACAATTTTTTATGTATATTTAATAACAAAAACGAAAACAAGAATGATGGAGTAAAAGGACAAAAAACCAAAACCATGGACTACAATACAAAATAAAAGGCATGAAAATTACAAAGTTAAAAAATGTAGCTGTTAAAAGATATATACGAGAAAGTTGTATACATGCATATAATTATATAAAGAAAAATAAGAAATAAAGAGGAAACTAAAAATTATTTAATATTTAATTTGGCACCCGTTGTATACACCATGTCATAGAAGTTAGAAGTGTATGGTATCATTTCGAACTCGCGCCCAAATTTCTTCATAGTGATGGAACGAAGCGTTCACTGCTCGTAAATGTATATTTACTTCCCCTGCATCGCAACTCCTAGTAATAGACTTCACAAGTTTCCTATCAAGTTCATACATGAAGACTTAATCCATTAACTCTATTTTGGAATGCTCATGGAGCCAGTTAACAACTATCCTGGGTCTTTGGATTAAGTTATTATCCTGAACAGGGGTTATATTTTCATCGTCGACATATATTAAAGGCAACAAATGTTAGTCTAGAATATTAACATATTGATCATGGGTCAGTCTTTCACTGACTTCCACCAATTCTCCTGATCCGTAAGACTAGTATACCAACGACACTCTACTACTTGTTTGATCGTTAGTTATATTAGCGCCTACAAAATCTACTGTTTACATATCCATGAAAAATTTCGTAGTAACTTTTCACGAAGACGAACACCACTTTTCTCTAATTTCTGTTTGTCTGAGCATGGTACTCTTCCAACCATATCTTATTGGCAGGATCCTTGACATACAATCTAGCATCGGATGGTTGGTTGGCAGACTGTGACCAACTGATCATCTGATGCTTTACCTTTATTTATTTTTGTTGTTGTCTTGTGTTAATTCAACTACGTTTTTTCATATATCATGTACTTCTTTATTTTTTGTATATAATTTTTCCTCCCTAGCCTTTTCCGCTAGTATTACAGTTAATAGTAAACCGTTAACCATAAAACTTTTTACCGCAGCTATATATTGTATTACAGAAACGATGAGTTTGATTTTGAACGGGATACATGTAATCATTAATTGATTAATTTACTTCGGGTGCAATCAGTGCAGTGAGATATTTTCGTGTATCTCAAAATTTAAAAGATTTTTTTTATTGCGCGAGATTTGTATTCCACAACCTCAGTAAAGACAAAAACATTGATCAAAACATTTTTATTTTATTAGTTCTTGAAGTTCGTGTATAATTTCTTGTAATTCTAAAAATTCACATTCTGAAATTTAAGTTGATTCAAAATATCAAGTTATACTGATGCATGTTAACAATTATATAATAGTTTGAATTTTTTACAACCAATTAGCTGTTTGAAAGTAAAATATATACTGTTTGGTCCTATGAAGCAAATGTGCCCATAAATATGATTGATTTGGATTGAGTTGAGAACGTTTTAGCAACTATTTTTCATACGGTCCATCTCGAACAAAAATACAACATTAATCGAAAAAAGGTAAATGCCTTTTACCACATCAATGTTCGTACTCTGTAAAGGTATTTCGACAACTAAGTTGACATTATCAGTAGAAATTAATCACGGTGTCACGCGAAGACCAAATTCTTACATTGTATTTGTTTAATTTCTACTGATAATGACAACTTAGTTATCGAAATACATATACGGAATGCGAAAATTGATGCGGTAAGGCGTTACTACCCTTTTTTTAATTAATTCAGTTAACAAGTCTCCAGTAAAATTTACTTTAAAAATACAACACTTTTTTTCACTTTTTAATTCCACTTCTATATGGTAAATTACATCATCCTTACTTTGACATTTTATATTTCTTTCCGCTGCACATACAAACCTAAAATTGTCACTAATTATGCATATATAACTTCATCAATGCTCAGAAATACTTTTCACTTTATCATTATGTCAATCCAGAATAATCGTGTTAAAGAAACGATAAAAGAAAGATGTATAATATCTTACCATTCCGTCGCCGATATTGTTAACCACACATGGTACCAAGGCAGTAGAGCCCGTTTGAGATGTTATCAGCGTGCTGTTTTCGGTAGCGAAGTGAACGGGTGCGTGCTCTTCCAATGGGGAAAATGAAGCTGTTAGATCGTTTTGGTCATCTGACGGTTCGCCATCCGATTCTGAAATTGGAAGTACTAAATTAAATTATTAGAATAAAAAGCAAATTATTGCAAAATCTGCATATAATTGTGGTATAAAATATCTGCTTTAAACTAATACTAAGTTCTGTATTTGTATTATAAATATCAATGTTTCAGTTCATGGTTAAATGGATGTATGATTATATAAGAAAACCGAAATGTCAAACTCAGGATATAAAAATCAAATGTCTAAAAAGTGTAAAAGGAACTGGAAAGAAAGATTCTGGCTACCAAATACGGAGCACACAATTCGAAAAAAATTAAATTTAGTCTTCGTTGTACGTAAAACAATAGTTTCTAACTAGGAAAATACAAATTAAAAAATTTCTTTACAGAATCACTAACTTTAGAGATAATGCAATTACCCATTCGAAAGTTCACATTTTGGCATATTCTGTCAAGTGTTTTATTCGATCAGTATTAAATCAAAACAGATAAATTTTAGCATCAGAATAGGAACCTTCGAAAATGTTTGCATATGTCAGTTTGTTAGTGTATGGGAACAATATCTTTTGAAAAATACTATATATTGCGATTTCCTTGAAAAGGAGAGATGTCATAATGAAAAAATGGAATTAGCCTACGTGATCAAGTATTCTGAACTAGCAAAATATAAACCGGCTACTTTTTATGGTAGTATTACTCTGCCGTCACATTCAAAAGTTCACATTTTGACATTGTCCTTCAAGTTTGTAATTCATTCAGTATTAAGTCAAAAGACCTAAATAAATTTTGATATTAAAATTGCTTCCATAACCTTAAATAATGTCTACCCGCGTTCATTTGTTAATACACAAAAATCAAAATTAAAAGTTGTGAATTTAGTCTTTACTGTAATTATAACAATAGTTCTGAGCTAGAATAATACCAAACTACCACTATTTGTGGTAGACTTATTAGAACTTTGAAGAGAATCTATTTTCATGTCCGAAACTTGGAAATTTGGACATGATTTGTTCAGATTTTCATATCGGGCTTAAAAAAGTCGTCTCAGCCGATGTCCCCCTAGGAGGTGCGATAGTAATAAACGAGGGACGCGAACATATCAAAAAAATAAAAAGAAAAACTAATCTTTCTTTTTGAAAAATATTTAATTTATTGAAGAAAAATTAATGAAGTACATTTTGACACAAATTACAAATGAGTTTGATAATTATCAGTGACTCCTTTAGGCCTGTCTTGCGGGTCAAAGTTTTTCCAAAGAAAATTTAATATTTGAAACCGATACTTTGAGTCCTTGTTCTATATTTTGTCCTAAAAGCAGCCACCGTAGAAAATCAGGTTTCATAAGGGTAAGATGTAAATGAAAATGGTAACACAAGAAATGCTCTTTCAGTGTACAACATTTTTACTAAATAGTCTTTCGATTTTGTCACTTGCTGTGAAGTCTATGAATTTCTTCTTCGGCAGTTGTGAGATCTTCCAAAGTGTTTTGAAATAGTTCCCTAATCCACTCGCAACTTACTTGTTGTCGCCAGCAATATATTGCTCTTCAGCCTTCTAAGTTTTAACAAGTTTATCCACATTTACAATAAATAATTTCTAGTTTCCATTACCTTATATTTCTGTTTCACAATTCCAATTTTTTACAAAAGCATTAACTTTATAACTCGTACGCGTTTACGTTAAGGTATACGTTTGCTCCTTGAAGTCGGATGTACTTATTTAATTTCATAAAATTTCGAGAATAAATATTTCAATTTGATCACAAATAAACCACTTCGAAATTTCTCGACTTTCGATTCGTTTCTTGAATCCAAGAAACAGTCAGTGGAATGGCAACATACATCGTCGCCAACCATAGTAAAGCTAAGCAGACAATTTCAGTACGAAAGAACATGAAAACTGTCTTTTGGGACAGGAAAATTAATTGTGATGCGTATTGTGTGACTTGAGAAAACTCCGGCGTTTCATACAAAACAAGGGGTTTCATCTACTGTCTTATGGTGTGATGTTGCTCCATGGCATTGCAAGGCCATGTATTTCTGTATAAACACATATATCTTATCAAGTCTTTCGGATGGGAACAACTGGATCATTGATCTTAGAGTCCAGATATTACACTCAGTAGATTTTACCTGTTTCGGTATTTAAAAAAATTCCTTGGTAGTCAAAAGTTCAACGACGTCGAAGAAATGTCTTTTTGGACATGCGAATTTAAAAACTTCTTGGAAGGTAAGCAAAATGTTTCAAGTAAAATGGGATTTTGTTAGTGAATTTTATTGCGAGAGACACAAGAATTAATTCTGATGTTTTTTGAGGGACCTTGAGAAAACTTTGGCGGAAAACAGGCCACATGTTTCTGCACAAACACTAGGTCTAATCAGATCTTTTGGGTGGAAACAATTGAATCGCAGACATTACAGTCCAGACCTTACGACCATATTTTCACTTGTTCCTGTATTTAAAGGAGTTCATTGGTGATCAGCTGTACAACGAGGACGAAGAAGTGAAAACTACACTCATGCATTCGGCTTCACAGGCGGCAAGTTTCTTTGACGTCGGAATTCACAAATTTGTTAAGCGGTATGACAAATGTTTAAATAAGAATGAAAATTATGTAGAAAAGTAAATGAAAATATGTAAAATATAGAAATAAATATATTTTATTGTTATTTACAGTATTTTTCTTCTTATCTTGTACACAGTGTACATTTTGGTTCTCAACGGTACGGATGGCGTGCGGAGTTCGTTGTCGTACGCGTAATTTTCGCCGTAATTTACCATGTGCGACACTTTTTAATTATCTGCTGATGATGACAACTTAGTTGTCGAAATACCTATACAGAATACGAAAATTAATGTGGCAAGGGGTTATATATCAACCTTCAGTGATTAAGTGAGCAGCCACAGGCTCCATCAAACTTACCTTCAAAACTGATCTTATTAAAAAAAAAACAAAAAATAACAATTTGAGTAGATGCCTATTCCAAGAAATCGATTTTCATAACTTTTATATATGGCTTTAGCTCAGATCTTGCCACAATCCTTTGTTTTATAGCACCATAAAATGGTGATGCATCGCTAAATATATATTATAACAATATTGACTACTTTTTGTACCAAAATTACTTCTTACTATGGTTTTATTGTTAAATGTACTTCTCTTCGCACGGACTGTATAAATTAAGATAACATTTGTTCATGTGCAATTTTCGCATCCTTTGAAATCCTTGTTAAAGAAAATCCGTTTAAGAGAAATTTTCTCCGAAGGAACGGCACGGCACACCTTATTAGAAACCTTTTCGACTTTACCATAAATCTAAAGTGATTTTCATAACAACAGTGCCGTAACGCAGTAAAGAAAAACGATTTCGATAAGACCCCGGAAAGCTTAATGTTTATGTACGCATACAAATTTTTCTTCGGTAAACTTTCCTCGAAAAAGATCCCGAGGCTATCCAAAACCAGAGAAATACGGATTATCCCGAAAACAGAACCGAGGCGACGGGAAAAGTCAGGTTTAGTACTCACGCGTCATCCTCATTATTCATTACGCCATCGCCGTTTCTATCGGAATTGCGTGTGTTGCGTGTACAGCCATCCAAAACTTACCCTTTCTGCACGAGCGTCATCCTTAAATCTTACCACCATTCTCTGTGTCTGCGTTTAATCCGGGCCTTCTCACTATATTCATTAATCGTGCCTCCGTCCTTTTATCTTCGCACCTGTACTGCTCGTGCTCGCGCACGTTTAGCAGATTAAGATAATCCCTGTCCTTGTACAGAGAGCCTATTATAAATTGCGCGTTAGTTCGCGATTCAAATTTCAAGAGAAATTTCGATCTCATCTTGTCATTTGATGACACGGGCTGATAGACAAATTACATAGCTTAATTATAACATGAGAAGGATTCGAGAACACATAAACCGTTAACTATTCTTTAGTCTAACAAAGGACTAGATATGTCGGTCACGATACCCCCACGCTAGCTTATGCTTCAAATCTATCTCTCAATTTTACTGGTTATTTTGTAGTTCGGAACAATTTGTTATCCCCGTAACAATAGTAATAATAATAATAGAAATAATAGTAATACGTATATGAACAAAGTACTATACTATTATTCACCCGGAATAAAAAAACGCTTAATTTTAACTCCAGAAGGCCAGTCTTCCGGATCACGGACAATTTCACACTGAATATTTGGGACTAATATTTTAAATGAGTTTTGTTCTGGATACTAGGATTACACCTATGCACCTACAGTCTTAGACACTTTATTTGTTTTGGGGTAGTCTATTGTTTCATTACAAGTAATCTTGGTGTCAAAATCAAAAGCGTAGGCATAACTATAAAAGACTCCACCTTTAAGCTACTGTGAATGTATATGTGTTTTGTGTGTATAGTGTTTTGCTGACGATTTCGACGACATTTATTGAAAATTTCCACAAACTCGTTTAACTTGGTAGCCTGTTTCTTTATTTGACTTATTTTTTCGTAAGTTAAGATTATTAATCACTAAGTGTAACGTTTAGCCTATTACTAGTAATTTATTTGTCTATGGGTATTGTCTTTTCCCAATATAGTTTGTAATCATTTTATTCATTATATTATTTCTAATACACCATGTGTTTGATTATTCTTGGTGTATTATTATTATTATTATGAGAGGCGAAGACTAGACAAGAAAAGTGTGAAAATAACATCAAACATTTAGTTGTGCACTCGCACGCCTCTGCATACTCTCTACGGGCACCCCAAAAGCTGCGGCACACTCTTTCGGTTTTCCTGCCGTAAAAACAACTTTCCTAGGAAACAAAAATAAATAAATCAAAAGAAACAAGAGTAGAAATATTCAAGTCAGTTGGTCGTTGCCTTGTTGGTGTATGGTCCAAAATTATGGACAACAGTGGAAATTCACGGAAATGGGCCTAAGCAATAGAGATGAGAGAATAATTGACAATGAAACACGGTTAGATCATTACCAAAATGGCAGGTACCTATAAAGGCTGAACACGAAACCGGTAGAATAATGCGTAGAAGAAACTCTGTTAAGATGGTTCGGTCCTATAAAAGGAATGGATAGAAAAGTATAATAAAAAGAATAATCCATACAAAAAAAATAAAGTAGAAAAATAGAGGATGTCCAAGAGGAACATGGCTACAGATAATTAATAAAGCAGTGAAGAAGAGACGAGAGAGACTACAAGAGATATTTCTACGAACAAAAGATGGAAAGAAATTGAAAAAAAACCTGGAAAAGAAATCCAGAGGATGATTCACTTAGCCATCACTTACCCCTATAAAATAGAAAACGACAGAAGTAAATACATACATACATAAGTTAATTTTTGTGAGTGCATGGTCCAATTGGATTTTGAACTGACAGCTAGTTAAGACAAAAAAAGTAACATTTTGTAATTACTACTCCGCAACAGTTAAAGGTAACTGAAGTGATAAATATCCAAAGGCAAATCGTATGCACACTAGTCTCCACACATCCGAGTCTATTGTATTTCTATAGCCTCACAAACCAACTATTATTTTCGTAAACTTTTCTAAAATCCTTTTGGAACTATTTCATATTGTAGAATTCTCCATAAATTCATTGAAGCAATTATCAATTCAAGAAACGAAGACAATTACCGGCAAATATTTAAGCGAAACAAAACGCATTAAAAACATAATTTTGTAATTACCGCTTTAAGAACTTTCGTTCCTCTTCGTAATTAGTTTCGGCTACAGGAAAATGTCGTATAAACGATGGCATCGATAAGGAACACCTTCGGAGCTTCTTAAGCGCGTTAATCCTTCTTATGTAGCTTAGTTGATTATTTTCCCTCGAAGCGAATACAACCGAGATTGAAAGGAAAAGTGTTTCTCGGAAAGACTTTCTCCTAATTCCACATTAAATGCTTACTTTATATCGAATACCCGTAATGTCGGGCTCGTCGTGAGCATTGTAAAAGTAAAACGATTATAAAACGGTTTACTTCAACGGTTTCGTTGCTTTTATGTGAGAGATAAATACTTGAATTTAGTAAGCTAAGACAAAAGAGTGATTTAGGACAAGAATGGGTATTACCCTATTTAATTTAATTTTGGAGGAGAAAGCTTCTGTAAAATTTCGTATAGTGTATGTGTATCGTATACAAACTTCATATTGTGAAGTGTTCTAAAGAAAGCGAAAATTATAAAAAGACTGTAAATCAGGCCGACAATCTCATACTCAAAATATTTAACAGACGCTATAAATTACTGGCTTAATATCGTTGAATATGAATTAAAGTGTCCATGAAATGCAAGTATACGGTGAGCGCAAATAGGTGTGGAGCGTCAATTACACTTTTACTATAAAACGCTGTTCAAATTATACACCGTTTAATCAAAAAAGGTATATAAGACCCCATACCACATCAATATTCCTACTCTGTATACGTATTTCGACACCTAGGTTATCATCACCAGCATGAGCATGTGGTTCTTTGCAGTCGTTAATCACACTATCGCACGTGGATCCATTCTACCAAAATCAAATACGCACTTGCTTTTGCAAAAAACCTATGAGTCAATAATTGACAGGCTGCTTTCGAAGATCAATGTATGTCTGGTTTTGAAGGAATGAATGTGCCGAATTTATTTGTGTGAACTTTGCCGCCGATGTAGATGTGGCACTGTGACTGTTTGTGTGCTAATAATAATTTAGTTGACAAAATACGTATACAGAGTACAAACATTGATGTGTTACGATCAAAACGAGACGTTCACCATTTAAACTAGATTATCGATTCGTATGATAACATTGAAGAATCGGATATCATTACAAAAAGTGACTGGAATAGAAACTAATGAGAAACTTAAGATGCTGTCCAGAATGAGGTATCGGCAGTTCTAGCTTCAGAAAGATATGCAATATTGCTTATCTTACGTTATAGACTATTACAAGAAAGTTTACATTGGCTTTTCCATTTTCATATCTTGTCTTTAGCGCGGTAACCACTTCTCTTATGAAAGAGATAAATCGGTTGCGAATTACTCGATGTGGAGATCAGAGGCTATCCTGTTCTATGGAATACTATATCATTTTTAGTGAAAATGTATACTACCTCAATAGAGTAAAGGATGTATGGAAATATTTTTTAAGAGTCGGATATATTCATCCCTCCCGTAGCAGTATTATTTGCAGTACAGTAATCATATAATAATATTGGGTCTGGGAAAAAGTTCGTGGCGTTTTTTCAGTAAAATTCAACTGGTCCCCGCATGGCGCGTGGACGAATTCATTTAAACCGAATATGCTCCATTATTATCGACAATGTTTCGCCATTTTTTTGGTAGATCCATGATCCCATCGGTGAAAAACTTCTGTGGTTTCTGGTCGAAAAACTGAATCAAGTAGTTTTCACAGGCTTCTTTTGAAACCAACTTAATTCCATTGAGAGAGTTCTGCAGAGATCGAAACAGATGATAGTCAGAGGGTGCTATATCCGGACTGTAAGGTGGGTGCATCAAAACTTCCCAACCAAACTCTCTCAATTTTTGACGGGTCATCAAAGAAGTGTGTGGTCGGGCGTTGTCATGATGGAAGACAACACCTTTCCTATTAATCAATTCGGGCCGTTTTCTTTCAATCGCCTGGCGTAATCTCTCTAGATGTGCACAGTAGAGTTGAGAATCAATCGTCTGACCAGTTGGAAGTAGCTCGTAGTGGACGATTCCCCTCCAGTCCCACCATACACACAGCATCACTTTTTTTGGCGTCAATGTTGGCTTAGCGAACGCTTGTGACGGCTCACCATCCTTTATCCACGATCTTTTACGCTTCCGATTATCGTACGTAATCCATTTTTCATCTCCGGTTATTAAACGTTTCAGAAACGGCTCGATTTCATTCCGTTTCAGCAGCGCATCGCAGATGTTAATTCGGTCCATCATGTTTTTCACGCTCAACTCATGAGGAACCCATACGTCAAGCTTTTTTTGTAACCAGCTTTGTGTAAATGGTTCAAAACAGTTTTGTGGTCAATGCCTAGCTCCATGCCAATATCGACACTGCTGATATGCTTATCTTGTTGGACTTTTTCAAGAATTTCATCAGATTTTTCAGTGATTGGACGACCGGAGCGTGACTCATCTTTCACATTGAAATTTCCAGGACGAAAGCGAGCGAACCATTTCCGCGCAACAGATTTCGATAAAGTACCTTCACCGTACACAGCACAAATTTTATCACAAGCCTGCGCAGCGTTCTTCCCCTTATCATAATAATATTGCAGAATATAGCGAAATTTCTCATTATTCTTCTCCATTTTCAAGTGCGAATAACTTTCCAACCACTGCACCGATTACAATGTTTCTACGCTCAAACTAACGTTCGGAAGGTCATCTAAAAAACGAGCCGTCGGTGGTGTCGCTGTGACTTGTTGTTCTTTAGTTATCGGCAACCAATGCCATCTATCGGGAAAAACGCCACGAACTTTTTCCCAGACCCAATATTTATTAATCACGTTCGACATTTACATGGACGTGAAACGTCACAAAAAACATAGTGTGTAAATAAATTTATGGCAAAAGTGCAAAATTGTTAATTATAAATATATATATGAAGAAAACAATAAATAAAAAAAATAAATGATCAAGGATGGTTCGAAAAAAATTCTGTTATCGTGCAATAAACTTTCAAAATTAGGTGTTTTAATTTTTTTCAATCTGTTAATTATTGATATTCTTTACAGTGCGTATTTAGTTATTACGTGGCATTATTCTATGCGAGTTTTAAATCACCACATACAATAATAAACCAAAACTCATGACTTTACCATATGTACCACATCTATCAGAAAACCTAAACTAGAATATCTAGTAGTAATATTAAACATATAAGAACTCAAAGTGAGTACCTAGATTTATAAATAACTTTAGTTTAACACGATCAATTCTGGAGCGTAATCGTATATGAATAAATAACACTTATAGAGACAGTATACAGTATATTACTTAGGAATTTTTTAAAATTGAATATATACAAAGGGTACTAGGAAGGTTTTGCAATACAGCTTTGTTTATTTAATTTTTTCAAAGTAATTTCCTCTACACTCAATACGCCTCTCTATCCTCCGAAACCAATCTTTAAACCAGTTTTGCCAAGTTTCACTAGGGAGTAAAGCGCACTCATTGTCCCAGGACGCAGAAGGTCCTCAATACTGGGAATACCGACTCCCTTTTAGCTTCATTTTCACATGCGGGAACAGTGCAAAGTCGCAGGGAGCAAGATCTGAACCGTAGAGAGGGTGCTCAATAAGTTTCAATCCTGTCGTCAAATATTCGGTGCAGGCTTTGGCGCGGTGAGCTAGAGCATTATCGTGATGGAGGAACCAGGTGTTCATTCTTGATTTTGGCCGTGGATTCTTCATAGATCCAATGATTTTAGGCAGGCACTGTTCAGTATACCACTCAGCTGTGACTGTCTTCTGTGTGTTCAAAACGACGCGTTCCACAATTCCGCTCGATTTGAAAAATACAGTCATCATTTTCTTCTTTACAGATCGGGATTTTCTGACTCTCATTATCAAAGACCAAACCTTTGTTTTGAGCACGTAACCACGATGCCATCGCAAGCATTTTTCACTCCTACTGCTATTGATTAACTGAGCCCATCGACACGGCGCGGCGGCCACTATGCACGTATGAACATGTCTCTACACACAGTAACAAGCAGCTTCCTACGATTCATTGTTGCATCATATTGCAAAACTTTCCTATTACCCTTTATATATAATAATTGATTCCTCTCATACTCATGTTTAGGACATAACAATGTATATCAATTGTTCACAATTAAAAATATATAACAGTAAAGACATTTCAGGTTGAAGAAAACAAATATCTCGACAAAGGGGGGTCCCTCCCTTGAAACGTCGTTAATATAAATTAAACATTTTATTGACTCAACGGTCAAAATTCCCAACAAAGTAGGGTCAAAATTATAATCAGAACAGAACGACCAACATATTAAAAAATAGAAACAATTTAAAATATTATAGCCAAATTTCCTAAAACATACAGTAGATTCGGTGTGTTCCGAGCACAAATGAATTTAAAACCTTTAGTATATTTTCAGGCGGCTTATAACTTAATTAGGATAATTTCCTAAATTCTTGACATCCCTCATCGAAATTATTGGCGCCCACCTAAGCACGCAACATTGCTTTATAATTCCGCCTTCAGTCTTTGCGGAACATTATTTCTTATTCTTAACGATCCAATTACCGGAACTGAATCATTCTGAAGGAGGAAATTTTCTTTAGACGCTGCAGTGGAGGACTTATCACGAAATCTGGGCGGGCGGTAATTGGCAAAGACAACCGACGTCTGTCGTAAAGAAATGACGGGAACATGACACATCTGTTTTGGTGGTGAACACAGTCGCTGTTAACAACGGCAATAACAAGCATCGCACTCCACTCCCAACAGCGACTTCGAGCTGTTCGATCGACAAAGGCGGGAAGCGAAAGCATTTATTTGACGATTGTCTGATTACTTACCCTGTGATGATTTATCAGTAAACGCATTATTTGAATTAAGCGTTCACTTTCGGCCGGCACGCATTTATTTTATGCCTGCCATCGCTTCCGTCTGCGCATCCTTGTGAAATGTAGTCTAAATTAATTAGTGGGGCACGAATATCTAGCTCAGCATCGGATTACGGATTAATTGAAACATCTTCTCCGAACGGAACAATAGAGGTGCGTAAGGGATGAGGAGAGAGGGAATAGACAGGATTAATTTTTCGACAGATTTTGGAATCCCATCATTATTTAGTTACAATTATATTACGATTTAATTAAAACGATTTCAATTAATGAATGTACATGATTATGTATGATGTACACACACGAAAGCGAAATGATCGGATAATGATGAACTTAGTAATGATATATCGTTACCATCTGAGAGAAAATTCATATGTTACAGCATAGTCTTTCTCAATATCAATACGATAAAGAGACATTAGAAAACAAATATAATAATTTTTACATTCATTGAGTTTTTTCCAACAAGAAAGAGAGGTGATGCAACACGTTTATTATAAAATAAAATCAGTGTGTCTTAGATTATATTCATACTACCATAGCTCCCAGCAAGACTGTTATTTGAATCTCTTTCCAATTCAACATTTACATAAATGAATGTGATGTTAAAAAGTTTGAGACAATATTGTCAAGGGATAGATAAGATATTTATGTATTGAAGAAGCAAAATGATAAATTCTAAATAGAAGTATAACATTCAGTCAATATTTAAAATATTAAAAGAAGAAAGTAAACAAAAATTATAATTATCGTATATATATTGTATATACAACTATGCTCAGATGTATTAGACACCCCAGGTAAAAACCCTTATTCTCGGTATTATCCAAGTCTGACGGAAATTAACCGTCAAAATAGCTAATGGTATTTACAGAAATGCGTTTTTGAATACCCTAGTTAATCCCCTAATGAAAAGAATAGGTGGAAAGGGGAAATTGTGTATTTTAGAAATTTAGTGTCATTCTAGCAGTGTGTGAGCAACGTGCGTTTGTGAGTTTGTGGTAGAGATCAATTAGATAGAAGACTGGCTCTCAGTGATAGGAAAAAATCGTCGAAACAGCTCGCCAGTGAGCTGAAACAGCGTTATCGCGTAACAGTTTCTGCGCAAACAGTGAGAAGGCGTCTCCAGCGTGCTGGTTTACGAGGGTGTAAAGCGCGACGTAAACCGCTTTTAACTGACGCTCATAAAAAGAAGCGGTATTTATGGGCCAAACAACATGAAAATTGGACAATCGGGAAGTGGTCGAAGATTCTTTGGTCTGATGAATCGAATATCGAGGTATGTAAGTACATCTTCATGCCTAATATTCTTATCGTCGTATGCAATTCAGTCTACATGTAACATTAAACAAAATTAATCCTGTCTAAGTGCTAACTTTCTTCTTTTGCCTGACAGCTTTGGGGACTACCTGGGACGCTATACGTTCAGCGTAGGCAAGAGGAAGCTTATGAACCACAATGTATCATTCCCACAGTAAAATTTGGAGGTGGTAGTATCATGGTTTGGGGTTGTATGTCTGCATACGGTGTGGGAGAAGTGTACCTATGCGATGGACGGATGAATAGCCAACGCTATTTAGCCATGTTGGAGGAAGTATTTGAACCGCCTTTGCTAAAACTATTAGACCAGGATATTCCACAATACATTTTTCAGCAAGATAATGCGCCCTGCCACAAATCGGGAGCTGTAATGCGTTGGTTCGAGGAAAACACAGTGGAGGTATTGGATTGGCCGCCACAAAGTCCCGATTTGTCGCCCATTGAAAATTTGTGGCGTATCTTAAAAACTAAGATCACGGAACATAAATGCCTGTCGAAAGCTGAATTATCAACAAAAATTCGCGAAATATGGGCTGCAATACCACCGGCAGAGTGTTACAATTTATTAGCAAGTATGCCTCGACGAGTGCGAGCTGTCATTAAGGGCAAGGGCGGAGCGACGAAATATTGATAAATTGTACTATATTACTAAATAACACTTTGTACATAATTTTCACAACAGTTTTATTTTCCTCACCTCTCTTTTGACTAAACTATATAAACTATATATGTATGTATGTATGTGCATAAATTCGTAAGGTGTCTAATACATTTGAGCATGGTTGTATATATAATATTAGATGTACCGGAAAATTCTGTCCGTTCCGGTTACAATTTTCAACAAGTATTTACATATCCATTTGACGGAAATTCTTTTTCATCACTGAATGTATACAGTGCGATCTAACAAATGAACTGAAACGAAAACGATTCACGTCAGTATTAAGTGAGACGCGATCATGGACCTATGGCTATTGATAAAGTTAATTTACGCAACTGTATTTTGTACAATTGAATGATTGAACAACTTTGTAAGTGTACCTTTAAACATTTGAATGGTCTTGAAGGAATACTAAACAAATTCTACTTCCTATACTAATTTTTATATAGCATTATTTTTCATCCTACTAGCGATATCACGAAATGCTATATCTGCCTCATGTAGAACAGCGAAATGACTTTTTTAAAATCACCTAGCTGGTCACAATTTGGTTGTTTTCGCACTGCTGATATTTTAATAAATACAGAACTATAGACCGTTACAATCGAATGACCAAATTGTGCCCATCCAAAATGGAGAAAAGGAGAACGAATTTTTTCGTTATAAGTCGACAAAAAATGGCAAAAAGTTTATTGCTCTCCCACTGCATCTTTTATCATATGTTTATTATTCTCACTATAGTAAGATTTTGTAACGAATTTGATTTAAAAATATATGTGTATCATACTTCTACTAAGTGATTTCTTTTTTTTTCAAAGAATGTATGTACATATATATATATATACATGTACTCTCTCTCTCTCTCTCTATATATATATATATATATACTCCTTTCGTTCATAAAAATAAAGTAGTTGCGAGTGTAAGAAAGTAAGGAAGTGAACGTTGGAAAACACCCTTCGTGTCATTATTTGTAATATGACGCGAAGTACTTATTCCCATTTATATTTTCTTGAACTGGATTAATAATAAAAACCGAAAATATATTCACCACATTCACTCATTATTTATGAACTACGTTCAACGTTCTGCCACAATGAATAGCATTTTCAGTAACATTGTTATTATTGCGTATTAGGAAGGAATGGTGTAGTTTCTCCGTGAAAGGTAAGTGAAATTCTAAATAACAATGATTAAAATCACAGTATGGGAGAACAGTCGTTAAATCTAAAACGCTATCTTAACAACTACTGGTTCTAAACTATTGCAGTAAAGTTAACATTTATTCCTGTAGCTTAATGGCCCTACGATATATGTATACTATCCTTACGCTTACTGCAATACCATCAAACGGTACATAAAGGAGCTCCTTGATGTTCCTCAGTGTTGAACCGAATAATAATAGCGGCAGATATACTCGAACATGTATACTAGATAATAAGTTTCTGCACTAAGTGTTTAACTTTTAATACAATCCAGAGGGTTCGAAC
Organism: Dermolepida albohirtum; assembly: GCA_031893035.1. Lineage (NCBI taxonomy): Eukaryota > Metazoa > Arthropoda > Insecta > Coleoptera > Scarabaeidae > Dermolepida > Dermolepida albohirtum. The sequence goes on along the minus strand of JAVIWB010001960.1, from coordinate 235,605 downwards.
GTAAATTTTAGCTACCGTTTGCGAAACACGTCTGTGTAATAATGCTTCCGTGAAGAAATATTGTTTAATTTCAATAATATTCCTTCTAGTGTTCCGAAGGCAATATAAGTATGTAAAGAGTAATGATTTCGACTTAATATATTGATGTATTTAAAATCAATTTATGTAATATGGACTATAGAATAGACCTCCCATGTTATGCACTTGTATATATAGCAAACGATTAGGTCAACTAAAGTTACGCTGATGGAAATGAAAATCTTTTGTCAATGTGTAAATAGATTGTAGTAAACATTGCAGATTTGTAGTATTAGTTTGCGAATAATAATAATAATAGTAAGTACTTTATCTAAAAGAGTAACTGCCATTATAACACAAAAGGTAGATAAAAATCCAACAGAAAACGCATTATAAACAGAAAAACAATAACGATGCAGAAACCACAGTCAAGGATGTAAAGAGCAAATTATAATAGACATTGTAACTATGAAACCAAATTTAAATACATCTGTATTGAAGTATACCAGGTTACCAGGACCAATGTCTTGATCTTAACACAGGCCTTTATAATTTGATAACCTAATATCTGATTTTCACCGCGCACGGGTTGTAAGGCCGTATACGCACCCTTATTTAATCTTCGGTGACAGTTATTAAATGAAAAGAAAGTATTCTAAATTAATTATCTTTATTTAAAAATATTATCCACTACACTAAAAACACTTAAAACATCAAACTTGTAATACTGACTGGTTAATAATTTGAGATCTTTCTCTTGTTAATACGAAAGTAAACTGGCTGCTTACTGAATAAACTTGTTTGCTATGATACGAAAAAGATTTGTTGTGTTGATGAGAAAGAACTTGTTGGTTTTGTTGTCGAGAACGAAAATGAACTCGTTGTTATTAGGGTATTTATATGTTTAACAGTATTTCCACTACTACTGCAATAATAATGGTTACAGTTATTGTAGGTATGTACATAAGAATAGGGTGGAAATATCCGAACCGTAATAAAATTAAACTATTCTAAGAATCTACAGAAGAGTATTACGATAATAAACTTATACTAATGGTAAATTTAATATGGCAAATGTCCTATGCCTAGAAAATATACAATGACTATTGTAATCCTTTAGTTGTAAATGGGCATTATGATCTAAAAAATAAATATTAAAATATTAATACATTAAAATGTAAATTAAAATATGTTGACTTAAAACAAACAAAATAAAAAATTAAATAAAACTTTCGGCTTAAGACGAAACAACATCTTACGTCGATAATAAGAAAGCGTTTGATCGCGGGATTGGCAGTTGACTAATGAAAACACTAGAAATTTTTAAAATAGACGCACATATATTTTTAATACACAGCCATGCAATCCCGCATTCTTAGTGCCCTATAGTTTCTGTCAGATATGTTCAAGAGCGCAATATATTTGTACGTATTCAAATTTAATAACAAAATACCCCACTACACACAATAGACCACCATCTCTACAAGGACAATATGAAAGTATTTGCATCAAACAAAATACAAATGCAAGGACTTTTAAAAATAGCAGAAGAATTTGTCAGACACAGGTACGAGTATATAATTTGAAATGACCAAATGCAATATCTTACATATCGAAAGAGGAAAATTTAAGACTCCTGAGAGTAAAGAAACATTTAACAACGATCAGTTAAGGTTGATATACAACCCCTTTCCACATTAATTTTAGTATTCTGTATACGTATGTTTAAATTTTCATTGGCAGATAATTAAGCAATGTCGCATGTAGAAAACGGTGGCTTTCGACGGTGTAGATCGTATACGAAGTTTGTTTCGTGCGGGTTTTTGCCGTAGATTTCCATGTGCGACAATATTTATTTATCTGCTGATGATGACAACATATTTGTCGAAATATGTATACAGAATACGAAAACTAATGTTGAACGAGGTTATATATTAACCTTAAGTGATTAAGTTAACTAACCACAGGTACATCGAAATTACTTACATTTAACAATGAAATTCTCAAAAATATGCTGCCGGACGAAACTTAGTGGGGAAACGTATTTGAAATTTGAACAAAATACAAAAACCAATCTTTTAACCACTTCTGCCAAGTTTCACTAGGGAGTAAAGCACACTCGTTGCCCCAAGCCCGAAGAAAGTCCTCATCACTGGAAAACCGCCTCCCTTTTAGCTTCATTTTCACATGCGGGAACAGTGCAAAGTCGCAGGGAGCAAGATCTGGACTGTAGGCAAGGTGCTCGAGAAGTTTCAATCCTGGCGTGGTCAAATATTCGGTGCAGGCTTTGGCGCGGTGAGCTGGAGCATTATCGTGATGGAGGAACCAGGTGTTCATTCTTGACTTTGGCCGCAGGTTCTTCATAGATCCAATGACTTTAGGAAGGTACTGTTCAGTATGTATGTTGATTTAATCTTGCTATTTTGCTGCGAATCGTAGATGCAACTCGTAGATCTCTGTAGACCTCACTATTTCGAACGCAGGATGGTGTATTAACAGTTTGTTTATAAATCAAAACTTTGTTGTGTATTGGTAGTTGAGAATTACATCCCAACATCGAATAAAATTTTCTATATTTGGGATCCAACTCAGTTCTTTTTTCTTAACGTAGTCTTCCCATTTAACTTTCATATCAATGGTCATATCCAGATACTTAGCTGTGTTCTCGTAAGAGAACTGATATGTAAATATTAGGTTCTTTATGACTATATTTATAATGTTGATATGAGTTCATTTTAGCTGATTTTCCAATTTTAGTCTAGCAGTAAATGCCGTTACAGGTTTTTGCAGTTCATTTGTGATGTTTTATATATCAATATCTGTCGCTAAGAATGCCGTACCATCAGTAAACGAAGCTACTGTAAAATTTTTAAGAGCTGATAGGTCAATTATAGGACTGACCTAAGGACACTTCTTTGGGAAACGCCAGAGTTCCAATCCCCCTGCACCCCGAATACTATTGCTCTACTTTTACTATAAAAAATACGGCACATCGGCCCTGCATTTTTATAAATTTGGGTTTCGGTAAAACGGTTTAGTTTAGATTTCGTACATCGATCTGCTAATTTATGGATAAGCGATAAAAAATCCCATAAAGCAACATTTAGCACTTTAATATGTGCTCGGTTCCTACGTTTACAAAATATTGTGTTTGTTTTATTCAACAAAGTTCATTCAAGCTATGAAAAATTTATTATTTTGTCACTTTAAAAACGGACAGAACTTTCCAGTAGTCGTGATATAATAAGGTATGTCGGAATATTTCGTTTACACCCTGTAGAGCTTCCTTAATATAATCTCGTAATAATGAATTCTTATTGTTTTAATGAAAAAAAAAAGTATTCTAAAATTACAGCATTTACTAAAGTATACTGCAGACTAGAAAGAAAAATTAAAACGAGTTTATGCTGCAGACGTACTTAATTGAATATTCCTCCATGAATCAAGTGGTAAGTGCTTAATATCTTAATAGTGTGCATAATTTTGCCTTCCCGAATATTGGTTATAGTTTCGGTCATGAATAATTGATGAGGACAACTGCCAACACTCGTAATACGTTAAAAGGAGCCATTACACGTAGAATTTTTTAAAGTTAATAAATTCCGACGTTTTTCTCACCATAAGAAATAACTTTTCGTTGGGAAAACTTCGCCTCATAGATCACTGTGTTCCTTTACGCCCTGGCCATGATTCAGTCGCTCAACGATTTGGCTTTAAGCCACAGGATATGGCAATAAATTGTCCGCAAAACAAAAATTATTTATACGCTGGAAAGGGTAAGATGAGAGAAGACTCTAGGACGTGAATTGGTTTGATCGATATATAAATATGTTCGACTTTACATCGTGCACGAATATTATGGTAGTTTTCACCACACGAAATAGATTTGAACGTAAAATTGTACTTACAATGAAATAAATTGCTTCAAGTTTTTAAATTATTTTGCTTTTCGTGTTTAATGTGATATTGCTGGTTGAAAACTATAAAAGAAAATACATCTTTCGCAAATGGCTGTTACTTACTTTTTACTTTACTTTTATTGTTTTCGAAAAGACAAGAACGTGTTTGTGTGTTGCGTTTTAAATTTTTATTACGAAAACCATACAATCTCAAGCAATTTAAATTTTTACCTAAGTAAATTCAAAAACTACAATAATAGAAATAATAATCATAATAGTCACAGTATTACTTATAAAATTTGTATTTCAGTAACATATTTGCCAAGCTCAAAAACTTATATCGAAGGAAATATACTTCAACATATCGCTAAAAGCTAAAGAAAGAGTATTAAGATTGTACAAAATTCTGCTTGGGACAATACCAGAGAAATTTCGCATAAATTTATTAGTACCAACTACTCGGTAGAAATTAGTGTCTAAATAGAAGTAAAAGGCAAGCTAGAAGAAGATGGCAACAAACTAGAGATCCATAACATAACGCAATCCAAAAAACAAACTAGAATAAAAACAAGATTTTATTAATAGTTTGTTAAAGAGTCTAACGAATTGGGACAGTTAATATTCATTGTAGAAAGCCAGTAGAAATTTAGAGAAACCATTTACCCCTATAGCAGCCATAAGAATGTAGGACGAAACATGGTCTCGCGATAATAAGCAAAAAGTCGAAATATTTGAAACACCTTAAAAATACGTTTAAACGCAATGTAATAAACAGTAAGATGGTATTGCAATGATATTCATATTAACGATAACCAATAAATAAGGCCAGTTACATCAAAAGAGGCTTTAGGTGAAATTGAAAAGAATGTTAACCCTAAGAAGTTTCTAGAGCTTTATTTAATTACATGAAAAATCTTGAAACAAGTGCCCAAGGAAGACATTGCTTCCACAATTATCTAATTCATCTTTTAAACTAAGTCATGCACCTACCACTTGGAAAGTAGCAGAAGTAATAATCTAAAGACGTAATAAATCTTCATATGTAGGTTCATCATACCGATGTCATTATTACTAATTATTTCTAATTTATTTGAGACGCCGTTGTTGAAGTAATTGAAATCTATAATTGAACGAAAAGAACTTCTTGTCAGCATTAGCAGATATTTACTGATGATGGCAACTTGTTTGTCGAAATACGTATACAGAATACTAAGATTAATGTGAAAAGGGGTTATATATCAATCTTAAGTGATTACATTTTATTATTAAAGCAAACACAATATTTTGTAAACATAGGGACCGAGCACATATTAAAGTGCTAAATGTTGCTTTATGGGATTTTTTACCACATATACATAAATTAGCAGTTCGATGTACGAGATCTAAACTAAACCGTTTCACTGAAACCCAAATTTATAAAAATGCAGGGCTGATCTGCCGTACTTTTTATAGTAAAAGTAGAGCACTCTTCAGTATATCACTTCTGTATTAGTATTCGGGGTGCAGGAGGATTGGAGCTGGCGTTTCCCAAGGAAGTGTCCCTAGGTCCTATATTTGACCTATCAGATCTTAAAAATTTTTCAGTAGCTTCGTTTACTGATGATACGGCATTCTTAGCGACAGATATTGATATATAAAACATCACATTTACTGCTGGACTAGAAACTGGAAAACGATCAACTCATATCAACATTACAAGTAGAGTCATAAGCTAAGTATCTGGATATGACCATTGATATGAAAGTTAAATGGGAAGACTACTTTAGGAAAAAAGAACTGTGTTGGATCCCAAATATAGAACATTTTATTCGATGTTGAGATATAATTCTCAACTACCAATACACAACAAAGTTATGATCGATAAACAAATTGTTAATACACCATCCTGCAATCGAAATAGTGAGGTCTACAAAGATCTACGAGTTGCATCTACGATTCGCAGTAAAATTGCAAGATTAAATCAACATACAAACGCAATTAAGCTCCTTGATATTAAAAATCTCAACAGAAGACTGGGTCTTTGATGATGAGGCCACACTAGTGGTTGTCAGAAAATCTCGATCTGTAAAGAAGAAAATGATAACTGTATTTTTCAAATCGAGTGGAATTGTGAATCGCGTCGTCTTGGACACACCGAAGATAGTCACAGCTAAGTGATATACTGAAGAGTGCTTGCCTAAAGTCATTGGATCTATGAAGAACCTGCGGCCAAAGTCAAGAATGGACACCTGGTTCCCCCATCACGATAATGCTCCAGCTCACCGCGCTAAAGCCTGCACCGAATATTTGACCACGACAGGATTGGAACTTCTCGAGCACCCATCCTACAGTCCAGATCTTGCTCCCCGCGACTTTGCGCTGTACCTGCATGTGAAAATGATGCTAAAAGGGTGGCGGTTTTCCCTAGCGAAACTTGGCAGAACTGGTTTAAAGTTTGGTTTCGGAGGGCGGAGAGGTGTATTTAGTGTAGAGGAAATTGTTTTGAAAAAAAAGTTATTCTTTAATCAACTCTTGGGCATCTGTCGTGTTTATAGTTTTGTCTTCATACGCATAGTCGAAGCTAGCTTTACATTTTACAGGAGAGAAATACAAAGCTCTTGGAGAATCCTTCACGAGCAGTATCTTTACCCGCAGCACGTACAGTGAGTGCAGACCCTAAATACACTGTATGGTACGTATGGTTATTCGCCGTTGGTTTCTACATAATGATGCTGAGAATCTAAATTTTGTTGTCAACATTCTTTTTACTAATGGGTCTAGGTTTACGCGAAATAGAATTTTCAATTTCCATAAAACGCAGGTGCGAACCAATGAAAATCCCATACTACTATGGAATCCACATGTTAGATATGTCTTTTATTGAACATTCGGAAGAACGTTTTACACGAGAGCTTACTTAGGTCCGGTTGTTGTGTATATATACATAAATACTAGACATTATTTATTTTTATGATTAATTAATGACTAATTTATTCAGAAAGTTCATAGAAGATATTTTCCTCTGTACTTAATTCTGGAAATTTATTATAAAACACTTTTTATCGCAAATAACATCGAGATATTCACTTAACTGTTATTGTCGCAAAAAGTGCGTTATCTTAAAAGTAAACCGTTCCATTATGAGATCACAATAACCATAAAAATAATAACTTTTACTATCTAACAGACGTTACGCTTAAGCTTTTAGGTAAAGCATTATTTTGATAAGCCTAATCTCTATATTAAAGAACCTACAATAAAGTATTACGGAGCTTGTAGAGAATTTAATTTCCATATTGATGGAGGTATAAAAGTTGCTTATGGAAATGATGCCATAAACCAAGATAAATTTAAAAATTATTTCAACACATCTAGGGGAACACTGAAGAAAACAGTAATGTACCACTGCAATTAAAATTCTAATTATGAACAAATCAATGGCCGTTGTGTGAAGTTCAATTGTACGAAATAGACCCATACATACGGTGGTCGGAAATTCACGGATAATCGTAGGAAGGACGATTCTGTGATTAATTCTGAGTCGACAATCCTATTATAGAAATACTTTATTGTCAATCATTAAACCACAGAAGACAGCAATGTTGAAAATGTGCGACAAAAAACATTTAAAATTTCCTGAAATTTTCTCTGAAAAACCATGTTTTTTATTGTCAAAGAAAATTATGTAACACTACGTTGGTGTAAGTAATCGTTTTGTACCAATTGAATATTTTTTTAACTGTTTTTTCACGTTAAAATATATATGCCAATCGTGGCCCAGAATAATGTTTGTAATTTAAAAATCTGTAATTTAAAAATCGGTAGTGTAAAAATCTTTATATATGTTTATATATAATTATTAAGATCATAATAACTTGACTACGAGTTTTAAATAAATATTAGATCTGTTTCCATAACGAGATTTATGGCGTACTAAAGGACTTGAAGTTGTACCCGCCTGGTGGCTTAATTGGTAGAGCGGCCGTCTAGAAAACGGCAGATAGAGGTTCGAGTCCTTCTCCAGCGCAGAAATTTTTAATTGATTTCTGTGAATTTAATTAACGATGGAATAGCAGAAAAATATTTAATTTTCATTATATCATCGTAAAAGAATTTAATTATATGTATATACGAGGGAGCGTTTTTATATTCGCGAAATTGGGGACAAGGGGCGGAAATAAAAAAACCAAATTATTTTTCTTTTTCAATATATTCACCTGCAAGACGGATACATTTTTCACATCTTTCAATTAATTTATTTATACCCTCATAAGAAAATGATTTCTCTTTATCTGCAAAATACGCCGAAACTGCCTCCTTGACTTCATCATCGGCAGTAAATTTTTTACCTCGCAGCTCTTTTTTCATTTTCGGAAACAGGTAATAATCACTCGGGGCCAGGTCTGGGCTGTAGGGTGGGTGATTTACAATTTCGAAGCCCACCTTATGCAGGGCAGCTAACGCAACGCGGCTCTTGTGGACGGGCGCGTTGTCGTGCAAAAGCAGAACACCTTTTGTCAATTTTTCCCGTCTTTTCTCTTTAATGGCTTCTTTTAGTCGCTCTAATATTGAAGCGTAATATTCTCCGGTTATAGAAACACCTTTATCTTTATAATCAATCAACAATATTCCTTCCGAGTCCCAAAATACCGTTGCCATGAGTTTCCCAGCTGATTGTGACACTTTAAATTTCTTGGGAGGTGCTGTGCCCTTTTTATGCCACTGCATGGAGCCTTGTTTGGACTCAGGTTCATAATGATGAACCCAAGTTTAGTCTCCAGTAACAATTCTACTCAATACACCATCCTTGTCTTCATTACAGAGGTCCAAAAATGCACGCGAACACTCTACGCGATGTTGTTTTTGCGGCGGCGTGAGCATTCTCGGCACCCTTTTTGCGCTGACCTTAGACATGCCGAGATGATCGTGTAGGATTTTAAAAATTGTTGTATCGGATACTCCAACCATTTCTGCGAGTTGTTTCTTCTTTAGTCGAGCATTTTCGAGTACAATTTGTTCAATTTTTTGGATAAGTGCTGGCGTGGTCACCTTAATGCTCCTGCCCGGCCTCTGGTCGTCTTCAAGGGATTCCCTTCCTTGTTTAAATAAACTATGCCACTTGTACACCATGGTTTTTTCTGGACAAGAGTCGCCGTAAACCAATGACATCTCATTCATTATGGTCGCGACTGATTTTCCTTGCCTGGTAAGGAACTTTACAACGGCACGATATTCGATTTTTTCCATATTTCACTTTTCACTCCTGATTATGTTACTTGGTTGACGATAGCTCAAAGACTAACTGTCTAATAACAATGAAACTTCGTATTTATGCTAATCATGAGTCGCTGCACAGGCCACGCCCCCAATGCGCCTACTCACCCCTCTACAACCCGCTCATTCCGCGAATATAAAAACGCTCCCTCGTACATATATACATATATCGGTTTATGCATCTTAGTGTTAAGCGGTATATTCTTTCAAAAGTACCACAATCAGAAATAAAGTCTAATAATCCCACAAAAGCATAGATCTCGATGAAGTGAAAAACATTATTCAGCTCTGGAAAATCATTTGACGAAGGAAAAGAAAAAGTCTCTCAATTTATTGTTGCAAGAAAAATTTCCCTCGTTGTTGATAATTTATAAAAAGTAGTAAGCTTATCCAGAAAAATTTAATGAAATTACTTAATAACATAAATATTTTTCAAAAAATTTTGAAATAAAGTTATTTTCTACAATGTAAATAGACTTCGGGCAAAGGAACAGTTTCGCGAAAGATCCTAAATAAGCAATCTTAACATCATTGCTTCAGGTTTAAAGTAAACGTTTTAATGCTGTGTTATTCTCGGAAAATTTCAGAGGCATCTGTACCGCCCCTTTAACAATATCTTTATCCCAACAACGAACATCTCTCACTTCATAATAATTCTAATGGTTCGTGCGGCTGCTCTTTCACGGTGTATGCAAACGATTCGTCCCGAGTATTTAAGAGGAAACGAGAAAAAAGGGGTCGTTTATTTGGAAATGCCGCATTCGTATATCTTAATTAAGAGATAGTTACGTCTCTGTCGTTTCTCCAACTTCGTTTATTGGTAAAGAAAAGAACAGCATGAGGCGCAAGCGGTATATGTTTTGGAGATGAAGGAAGTAACGTAGACAGCTTCCGCGAAAAACGAACGTCCGCTTTTCCGTAAATTTACCCAATAAGTTTTTAAAGTTTATTTTCGACGCATTAGAATTGAAATTTAAAAACAATGTTGTCAAAAAGAACACGAAAATATTAATGCTTCTTCCTAGATAAATATTAAAACTTAAAATGAAAAATTAAAGTCTGAATTCGATATTGAAAGTTACTGCTACCTCCTCTATTTTGATAACCTTTGACCTATAAATCGAATGTCGTTCAAATTGTGTTTCTGTAAAGTAATATGCTTTGTAAGTCGGTAACAATTATTTCGTGTTATTGGCATGTAAAATACAGTGAAACTTATTTACGTTATTATGCTTTACATGTCCCTAACATAAATTCTAATTTTCACTGCTTCATGCGTCACACACATAATGCAGAAATTATTGACAAAATTTCTGTTTTTCGCGTGGGACTCGATCCCATGATCTCACTTTCTCCGGGAATGAGCCCTGACCATTAGACAACGGATAAAGTTAATTTTTCAAAAATTTCTGCATTACATATACGATGTATAAAAAGTGGTGAAAATTAGAATTTTTCAAATAAACATCGTAAAAGCGCATAATTATATGCAATTAACAACATGCCGAGGGCTTTAGTTTAATAACTTTCTCCATAATGCAATTTATGGTACCTTAAAGGTGGTCAGGACGCATTCCGGAAGAAAATTAAATCGTAGGTCCGCATTACACGTACAATGTATAAAAAATTGTATAGAAAATTAGAATTTTGCAATTAAACATTGTAAAAGCATATAATTACATGCAATTAACAACCTACCAAGTGCTTTCATTTAATGTTTCCATAATGTATTTTAAGGCACATTAGAAGGACTCAAATTCACTGTCTCCGTAGTCTAATAGTCAAAGCGCGTTCCCCGAGAGAATTAAATCGTGGTCGTGTCCCACGGGGGAACAGAAATTTTTTCAAAAATTTCGGCGTTACGTATATGATGTACAAAGCGGTGAAAATTACAATTTTTCAATTTAACTTCATAAAAGGGCATAATTATATGGAACTTCTAAGAATTTTTTATCCGACTCTTATGTTCCTCCACAATGCTTGCATACTGATATTTGTGAAGGTCGTAAAAATGACTAATATCAAAATTTATTTAGCCATTTTGGCTTAATTTTCAGAGAAAAAATAGTTAACAAAAATATTGAAATGTGAGCTTGGGAATGAGTAAATAGATAATCTAAACAATAATAAGTCATAAAATATGTTATGTCAACCCTCTATTGCATACTGTTCCCGAATGTGATTCTAAAGTTTGATCTTTCGTTGCGGTCTCTCTATTACTGTTATTTATGTACGCTGTGTGACGCTCCCTCATGAGAACATATGTATAAAATTGCATTGGCGAGCGCGCTACAACGTAGCTGTCGTACTGTGGTGACTAATTCGAAACTAAACATAAATTTTTGCTAAAAAATGCATAACAACATTTACTAAACAACATATTTGGGATTTCAATATAAAAATAAATACGCCAATGAACATTTTTGAATTTTTACGGTGATTATGGGTGTTTCTTTATGGGAACATTGTGATTGACAGTCTGAAAAAAATGAATTCATAGCAGACGTTCATCATAGAAACGATTGTTTCAGAAATATGGATTGCAAAATATTTTATGGTAGTATCTTAAAGCCATCCCTTCTGGAACTGAAACTAATGAGTCACTTACTTGTTCTATCATTCAAATATATAGAATATACTAAGTTGACAACAATGATTATGACTCTGAAGACGCGGTTCCTCCCTTCAACTTGTAGGATCATCGGCAATATCCGCAAGAACAAAAACATTCAAGTGGAAAAGAACTACGATTTCTCGAAATAATTAATTAATATAAGATATTGAATTTCTTGGTAGCGAATTATTGTCGAATGACGTTTTACATTTGAATAACCCATATAAACTATTCAATTATCTTTTCTCTTAAGATTTCTTCAGAGAAATTGTTCAACATACGTGCATTTATAGTACGCAAACAAATCTAAACCACTGGATATGTACGATCAAGAGTTAGACCAATTTGTGGGAATCTTTTTGTGGATGTCGCTAATAAGGCAAATTACAACCTGGATTGATCACCATAAATCCGTATTCCATAAGTCGCAGATGTAGTGTTAGTGTATCACTTTGAAGAAATCAAACACTTTCTGCACTTTAGTGATATCCTGAAAACTGCACAAAGTACAGATAAAATTTTGCCAAGAAACATCGAATCAGGAGACAGAATATTCTGTTTAATGAACATTTATCTTGCGATCAGCAAATTATCAAGTTTAAAGGGCGATCAAGACTAAAGATTTGCAATCTTAAAAAGCTTCACAAATGAGGCTACTAAATGCGGTGTTATTTGATGTGTCAGGCTTTCCATACGATTTTGAATTATTTGCTAGAAAAGGTGGGTATGTTACACAAATTACAGATGTAATGCCAGTGAATCATTTTGAAGAAATCAAACATTTTCTGCACCTAATTATAACCTGGAATCTGCACAGAGTACAGACAAAATTTTGCCAGCAAAACATCAAATTAGTGAAATATAATTGAACATTCCATTTGAAGAACGTTTATCTACTGATGAGCAAATTATCTCGCTTAAAGAGCGATTAAGACTAATGATTTATAATTCTAAAGACTCCACAATTGGCGTTATTAAGTGTGGGTGTTATTTGGCGTATCAGGTTTCACGTAAAATTTTGAATTGTTTGCTGGAAGAGGTGAGTGTATTACTGTAGACGATGAACCAAATGTTGGAGCAGCAAGCTATATGATTGTTCGAATGCGTAGATTAATACTATCTAAAATGCACCACAAATTCCATTATGATAACTTCTTTTCTAGTTTGTACTCAGTTGCTTATTTGGCAAGGAAAAAATTACGTTCTGCAGCCACTGTGTGTACAAATCGTTTACTAGATTTCAAACAAGTAACTGAAAAAGATATGAAACGAGATGGAAGAGAAAGTCATAGAGAAGAAAAGGCAGTGTAATGATTTGACAATAAAATTGTTTCTCTTATTTCTAATTATTACTTTTTTCAGTTCTTCTGTGTGTTTTAAACGTAATAAAATTCTTCAATTTATCAAATGGACGCAAGAAAATTTATTACCCAGACAGACTAAATAATATAATCATCATATGGGGGAGTTAATTTGCAAGATCTTTTACTAGAGTTGCATCCTGTAAAGGTTAAAAGTAAAAAGTCACTGTACTTGTTTCACATCATAAATATCATCGTCAATGTATGTCTACCTAACCGAAGAATGAAAGACATCTAATACAAAGAGAAAAATTATTCCTATTACTTACTTTCAAAACAAACTTGGCAAAACAGTTATTTATTTAAACTGCTAGTAATACTTGTGTTAGCACACATGTATTGAAGGTTATACTTAAAACCCTAAAACAACAACAAAGGAAGAAATTAGAAAAATCGTGGAACATGTTCAAGGTGGAGATGGATATAAGATATACGTTTAAGAGCCCAAAAAACATCCTTTATCTTACTAAAAAGACCTTTTACCCAGCTTAAGCTGTAATTAGCACGTACAAAATCCAAATTCGATACTCAATAATCAATACAAAAACGTACTACATAGAAACGGCCATACATAAAGATGTTAATCATCCAGATTTATTCTGTTCAAAACACTAAAGTGAAAGCACGTACTTTATGTTCAGAAAGTTCACGAAATATGAATGACTTGGAATATGTCTTCAAATTTAAAAACCAAAGTATGCTGGATTGAAAGCTTTTCCGAAATCGATGGAAGAAATTAACATGAATGTCTTATTTCTATATGTTGTCATTTGGTCGTTAACAAATCTTTATATTCTGATATTTTGGAGCGTCCTAAAAACGATTCCCGTATTAAAATTATTCTAAAAGTTCAAATAATTTTGATATAAAAAATTGTAAATTTGCATTCTGCTAGTTTAGATCTGTTGTTTTACGTACCAAAAAGCCTATATCAAAAACTTTTAATCTTTTTTATTTGTCGTAGAATTATATTTACTGTTTTTCATAAATATGTCCACCCCATACTTGCTGGTGAAAATCAGCCTTGTCTGCTTCATCTAATTTTTCAGGGATTACAAAAATCATTCCCTGGACAGACTTCTAAAGAAATTTAGAATACCAGTATCCAAATAACATTGTTTTTGATGTCAGTTACTCCTTCAATTTTAACGATTTTAATTAACTCTTAATTTTCATATGCTGTGCCTCCATTGTCATATCTTACTTTACTTTGAAATTTGTTTTTGCAAATGATGTCTCTTTTATTTACGTTATTCTTAAGACGTTTTATCTAATATTAAAGAAAAAAAAATCAGCTATCAAGCCATCTTGACAAGAACGAAGTCTCAACTTCACTGGGGCGAAATCGTAACCACTGAACAATTCTAACGGCGTAACAATCTTTTTTCCTCACACATCACCGAAATTGCCAAGCACGGTGCTGTAAAGAAGAGAAAACATTCTACTAAAATCAAGGTTCAATTCGCAGTACAGGCAGCAATAGCGTCGTTACGGGAATAACCCTAAATGATGACACTTTTATCTTCCGGAAGATGGAATAAATGAAAGCGAGTTTTGCGAACCGCGAGCTTTATGAGTGGCGCTTCGTTTCCTTTGTTTCCTCTCGTCTTTCCGTGGAAGCGTTTATTTTTAGACGTAACTCGTGTTGGGATAAGTGTATGCCTGCATAAAAAAGTCAGTAAAGAATTCGCAAAACAAAACTAAATTAAAAACCAAATTCCCTCTGATTTATAAACAGGGAAATTAACAAACGGCAATGCTATTAGTCTTAACGGAGAGATTTAGGAAGTCCTGACTCTTCATCTATGTATATGTGATGAAAAAAATGTATCACCCAGTAGAAGCATATATTTTTAAACTAAATTATCTACAAATGTTCAATAATAAAAAAAGTAGAAAGAAAACAATAAATTTTTGAGACCATAGAGTAACAGCGTGTTCTTTACATTACCATATTCGTTCGGCTGGTAGATTTCTTAACGTCCAGGGCTAATACGGCCTCTCATTAATCGGTATCGGGTTGTTAGTTTAGAATGGGCCTAAGTACGGTTAGAATGACATGAAGAGTAGAACAATTCCTTTTTCTTCCTTCCTCAGACGAATCTCTTTGTGTGCCAATGATTATCGTAGACAAGTCGAAGAAGTGAAAAGCACTTTTTAATTTTTCGTAGAAAGTGAGACTGCACTTAATAGGAGATTAGTAGTTTAGAGTGAGATTAGTATCCAATAGTAGTTCCTTTGAAATCATTTAAATGTTTAGAGTTTCATTTACGAAGTTCTTGAATCATTGTTTTTATCATATATACAAGAGCCAAATAATACCACATTTCAGCAAGAAAATTCTGTCTTCGCGTTGTAACTGTTCCATTTTATTCGTTGCAAGAAAATAAAAATAATATTCTCAATAGGTCGGCCGTTCGCCAAACCTATCGCGCGTAGACTATGTCTGACATATCATAGATTGCAAGGTTGATATGTTTCCTAAAATGAATTTAACATCTACATTATGCCCTTTCGGTTGCTTGATATCAGTTTCCATAGAAGTCAAGAACGTCTTGTTAGAAACATGCCCGAACTAACAGCAGAATGTAAATGTTTATATCAAGGAGTAACTTATTATTAACCTCAGCTGGAATGCAGATAAATTTGATGGCGCCTATAGTTGGATAACTTAATCACTGAAGATTGATATATAATTCTTTACACATTAATTTATTATATTCTGTATACGTATTTCAACAATTTGGTTGACATCATCAGCAGCGCATACTAGTTGTGTTTTGGTTTTCTAAGGTACAGATCATGTAGGGCATTTGTTTCGTACGGGTTTTTGCTCTGGTTTTCAGTTGTTTAATTATCAGCTGATGATGACAACTCAGTTGTAGAAATATGTATACAGAATACGAATAGTAATGTGGAAAGGAGTTATATGTCAACCATAAGTGATTAACTCAGTTGTGATGAAGAGTAGAAAAATACCGCTTTTGTTTATGGACCCTTATTGGTCATTGAATAGTTTGACAGAGGAGAGGCAGTTTTTAAATTTTGCCTTATAACGCGAGACTGCATTTACTGATTTTGGGTTGAATTTGGATAGGAAGTACGACTTCTTTAACATTTCTTACAGTCTGTTCTAATGCTCAAAGATTTGTTTACAAAGTTCGGGAAGAGTTCAAAAGATAATTAATGCCACATTCACATTCACGAGACAGCTCTCATCTTCATATTTCACTTTTATATTTCGATTCCCGTCAGAGGTCAACATCAATATTCTCTCAATTAGTATGCGCGGTAGCCGGATTTATCATCCACATAACATGTCTGGGATATGATAGGTCGAAGAAATGGTGTGCTTCCTAATCTTCCATTGAATAACAGCTAAGTAATGATGCTCTACAAATTACTGGGAATGAGTTTCCACAAGAGTCCATAGAGTGTCTTAATAAAAGCATGCCAAGACGAATAACAGAACGTAATTGCTTACATATTCAGACTGTTGCGTGAAACAATAACTAATAAAACCTGAATTCCAGAAAAATTTAAAAACCATGAATTATAATATATTAAACCCTAAAAACAAAATTAGCCGTTAACACGTATGCAATCCCACTTTTAATTTATTCATTCGATCTCATAAAATGATCAGACACAGAGTTAGATTCCCTTAATAGACTAGTCAGATGAGTAGCCACATAACATCGTATGCATCATTAATATTCTGCGGTAAAATGGCTTGCATCGCCCAGAAAAGAGGGAGAGAACGTGCGGAGGTTTGTTTGTTTACTAATGCCCATTTTTTATATAAATGAAAGCTCACGTTGTTATAAAAAAATGCGCATTACTAAACAAATAAACAGCCTCCGCTCATACTCTCTGGCGATGGGAAACAACACCCTTCGTAAAACAACAGTAGAGGCAAGCAACAAAATCATACCATTAAATATCAGTAATATAAATTTAAATCCAGAGGAATATAAAATAACCAATAACATAAAATAAAAGCCTGAGAAAACAAAATAATACATCGAACACATCCTCACCAAATAATGTAAACAATATATTGGCAAAGAGGCAATCAATGAACGGATGAAAAGTTAAAATGATGTCAATCACCGCGAAGATGTGATAACAATTCGTTTATTGATACCATTACTTTGCACGAGCAAGTTATTTAATGGACATTTTTTTAAATTTCGTGATTGTAGGAAATTTCGAAATTCTTTCTTAGCGACTTTTTTACAATATTATAATGAATGTTAAAAGGAATCATTCTATTATTAATAACACCTTATCTACTACATATGTTTCATGGATTGACCAATCATCAGGCAGATTCTGTGTTATTAATGAACGATTCCTTGATAGCGTCTATCATATCATTACGATACAGAAAAATAGTGAATAATCATCATGCCTCCCTCTCATGTCCAATGAATTGAACGAAAAGACGAGAGTGCATCTGTCTCGCAATGTCGGGAACTAGGTTACCAGAGCGTATAGACACATGTTCAATTCATTGGACGCGAGAGGGAGACATGATGATTATTCACTATTTTTCTGTATCGTAATGATACGATAGACGCTATCAAGGAATCGTTCATTAATAACACAGAATCTGCCTGATGATTGGTCAATCCATGAAACATATGTAGTAGATAGGGTGTTATTAATAATAGAATGATTCCTTTTAACATTCTTTTAATTGGCAAATAGTCGTGATGCATTGCCATCTGTCTATACGCTCTGGTAACCTAGTTCCCGACATTGCGAGACAGATGCACTCTCGTTTTTTCGTTCAATTCATTGGACGCGAGAGGGAGGCAAGATGATTATTCAATATTATAATGAACTTATAATATTTACTCTTTTTTATTGGAAGTTTCGACCGTTGAGTTAATCAAACATTTAATTTATATTAACAACGTTTGGGGAGAGGGGCCTCTCTTTTTCAAGTTATTTATTTTCTTTAGCCTGCAATACATTTTACAGTTATATATTTCTAATTGTGAAAAATTGTTTTTTTCTTTATATATAAGTAAATATTTGTGATCAGTATTTGTTAAAAATATACTTCTTTGTTTAATATTGTAAACTTTACAAACACACAACCATTTTAAAATTAACGCATTTTTTTCTGAATTGTGTACTTTCCAAAAGGCTTATTCATTCTAAACGTTTTTAGTAGATGCTTTCCAAAAGCGACATAAAAATTTTTGCTTTTTCTTTTTGTCATGTCAAGAAAATAAAGTACTAAATAATACCTTTAGAATGAATAAGTCATTTGACAAGAACACAATAAAAACAAATTTGTTCATTTGGAAGCGCTTGTGTAAATTTTACAATATTAAACCAAAAAATATATTTTTAACAAATATAAGAAGTCACATATATTCTTGTGATATATATATGTGATAATATTGTAAAATTTACAAACACACAAGCGTGTGAATGAAGAATTTTTTTTCAATTGTGTTTTTGTCAAATGACATATATATATATATATATATATATATATATATATGTATATTGTATATACAATTATCGTTTACAATTGAAAATATAAAACTGTAAAAAGTATTGCAGGTTGTAGAAAATAAATAACTTGAAAGAGTTTAATTCCTCCCCAGAAACTTTTTTTAATATATACTAGATGTTCTATTAACACAGCTGTCGAAGCTCCCAATAAAAAAGGAAACATTCTTAGAAAAAACGACAGACATATTAAAAAAGAAAGGAATACATTATAATAAAAGGAAGAGGCTTTCAAATAAGCATATAAAAATTTTAAAATCGAAGACTGTAATAATTCTCTAATCTTCATTTAATTTTGAAGAGTACTCATTACATTATTGCTTGAAAATAATATCATTTAAATATTTTTCTCGACTTTGGTTGTTGAACTGATTCTAGACACCCAATTTTCGAATCCCTGGTGGACTATTTTCAGAAAGCGATATAATATAGTATGTTATTTCCCACACATTATGTTAATACACATATACTAAGGGACATACTTAAAGCTCATAGAACATGTTTAAGATGGAGATGGATAAAACATACCCATTATGAGTCTAGAAAAGCTTGCTTTGCCTTACAAAGAAAAAACCTTTTTACCCAGTAAAAGCGGTAATTAGCAAGTATAAAACCCAAATTCAATATTCAATAATCAATACATAAACGTACTACATATAAATAGCTATACATAAAGACATTAATTATCAATATATTATTTTGTTAAAAAATCAAATCAAAAGCACGACTTTATGTTCAGGAACTTAAGAAATATGTGATTATGAGACAATATAATAAAGCTAGGACGTGTTTTACAATAACCAAAATTAAAGTATAAAATAGAATAAAAAGAAAAATAGTCCATTAACAGGAAGCGATATAATACACTATATGTTGTTCACACTTACGAGGGAGCGTTTTTATATTCGCGGAATGGGGACAAGGGGTGGAAATAAAAAAACCAAATTATATATCCTTTTCAATATATTCACCTGCAAGACGGATACATTTTTCACATCTTTCAATTAATTTATTTATACCCTCGTAAAAAAATGATTTCTCTTGATCTGCAAAATACGCCGAAACTGCTTCCTTGACTTCATCATCGGCAGTAAATTTTTTACCCGCAGCTCTTTTTTCATTTTCGGAAACAGGTAATAATCACTCGGGGCCAGGTCTGGGCTGTAGGGTGGGTGATTCACAATTTCGAAGCCCACCTTATGCAGGGCAGCTAACGCAACGCGGCTCTTGTTGACGGGCGCGTTGTCGTGCAAAAGCAAAACACCTTTTGTCAATTTTCCCCGTCTTTTCTCTTTAATGGCTTCTTTTAGTCGCTCTAATATTGAAGCGTAATATTCTCCGGTTATAGAAACACCTTTATCTTTATAATCAATCAACAATATTCCTTCCGAGTCCCAAAATACCGTTGCCATGAGTTTCCCAGCTGATTGTGACACTTTAAATTTCTTGGGAGGTGCTGTGCCCTTTTTATGCCACTGCATGGAGTACTGTTTGGACTCAGGTTCATAATGATGAACCCAAGTTTCGTCTCCAGTAACAATTTCACTCAATACACCATCCTTGTCTTCATTACAGAGGTCCAAAAATGCACGCGAACACTCTACGCGCTGTTGTTTTTGCGGCGGCGTGAGCATTCTCGGCACCCATCTTGCGCTGACCTTAGACATGCCGAGATGATCATGTAGGATTTTAAAAATTGTTGTATCGGATACTCCAACCATTTCTGCGAGTTGTTTCTTCTTTAGTCGAGCATCTACGAGTACAATTTGTTCAACTTTTTGGATAAGTGCTGGCGTGGTCACCTCAATGCTCCTGCCCGGCCTCGGATCGTCTTCAAGGGATTCCCTTCCTTGTTTAAATAAACTGTGCCACTTGTACACCATGGTTTTTCCTGGACAAAAGTCGCCGTAAACCAATGACATCTCATTCATTATGGTCGCGACTGATTTTCCTTGCCTGGTAAGGAACTTTATAACGGCACGATATTCGATTTTTTCGATATTTCACTTTTCACTCCTGATTATGTTACTTGGTTGACGATAGCTCAAAGACTAACTGTCTAATAACAATGAAACTTCGTATTTATGCTAATCATGAGTCGCTGCACAGGCCACGCCACCTATGCGCCTACTCTCCCCTCTACTATCCGCTCATTTCGCGAATATAAAAACGCTCCCTCGTATCTAACCAATATATAGAATATAGTAACTAATTAATCTAAACAATATCCCGCTTAATTTAAAATAGTCCACATCTTATAAACTAAATATATTAGGGTATAATCGATTTCTATTGATATACATGTGAGAGTTGAAATAAGGATTCCAAAATTGATACACCAACAAGATTTTTCATTAGTTCTATCCTCTTTCGTCAGAATTGATCGTTTCTGATCAGATTAGCTCTTCTGACTAAACAGATTAGACAATAACACCACATACATCCATGTTCGGATTGTTGATCGTTAAAAACAGTAAATTTTAAGAAAGGAAAAGTTTTCTTTGCAATTATATATTACAGGGTTTACCATATTTCTTCTGTTTTTATTCCGTTTCGCTTCAGGCATTCTAAAGTTTATAGCAAAGCGAGAACTCTGGAGAGTTAGATTTATGATCGCTCTTTCAAAATAAATACGAGAAAAATATACACGCTTCCTAAGGGCGTATTGAAACTTTAATACGTTTAATTTATTTTTATCGTTAAAAATCGTAATAAAAAGTTCAATTTTATAGCGTCGGTTTTACAGTGTGAAAGTTGAATCGATTCATTGTCCTTGAAAAAGTATTCATTAAAAATAAGATATTTGTTTTAAGATAAGTACGTTGTTAGAGTGTTTTATCTTTGTTTGATATTCTACAGTATGTAGACATGTAAATAATAGAAAAAATTTCTGACTTGTAGCAATAACATCGCGCGCGGCATTGCACACATTTAAAATACATAATCGGGTGATGATGTAATCTGGTACGTAGACTTCCGCGGTCGTGGTCCATACTATCCGCTTCTGGGCTTCCGGGCTGGAACCGCGTCACTGGTATAACTGCCGACGTTTCGTACCTACTCGTATGGGATATCTTCAGGACTCAACTACTGCTACTCTCTGTAGCACTGAAACTGATTCAGAAGAAGATACTAGGGGTGATGATGTAGTTTTTGACATACTTCAAATATCCATTTCATGTAATAGTAGTTTATACTGTATGCATCGGAATGAGTCATCTTCATATTCTACGATAGAAACGACTCGAAATATCAAAACGGGATACAACTACTAAAGCAAAAACCACTTCCTGATGACCTATTCATGTTTAGTATCCAACATAAAAGGTCAGCTTTGGAGAATATGGTTTGAAGAGTATAAAGGTCGATAAGTTTCACGATTTTTTTGCAAGAATCAGTCTTATGATCCAATTCTTTAACTTTGCCTATTTCATGAAGACAGTTTAGTGATTTAATGGATACTAGTCTCATAAAGTGCAAATCACACTTAATACAACGATCATGCAAATTATTTTTCGATCGCAAATATCATAAGATATTGCGCACATATCGTATGTTTGAACTCAATGGAATAAATTTGTTCTAAAACTTGATCAATAACTTGCTATAATCGTGTTCTAAACCTTCCCGAATAATTTTTACAACGTCCGGAAACTACCATAATTACGATGACTGACACAACTATTGAAAAATATTTTTCAGTTAGTTACAGAGGTTATCTACAGAACAATTTGTTATTTTCGAAGCTGTTATACGAAATATAACAGTGAAACATCAAACTCGACGTAACTAGTGTTTCGAACTCAAAAAAAATTAAATAAGTTTTCGTTACGTGTTTACGTATCATAAATAACACAAACAGCAAATGTTTGCCGAATGTACTTTCCACATTGAGGATTTAGCAAGCTCATTGGCATGACAAATCAAATTCTACACAATCTCGAATTAATGGCGTCATATTTTATCCAGATACGTGTAATAAAACAAAATTTACAGGTGTTCATTATTAAATTTTTACCTTTCCTGGTTGTTCTTATGTTGGCATTTTAAAATAAAATTACAATGGAAAAACATAAAGCTTTTGTTTGGATGTTGCCGTTGGGTTCATTAACATTGGCGCTAGGAATAACATTAAAAAGGGTGTTAATGAAATTAAAACAAACTCATGCAATTTGAACAAACAAATGATAAAAACTTCATTGTTTAACAGGATATTACGAGAAATTCATCAAGTAGGCTTTATTAATTTGTATAAATATACAGATGACAAATAACATATTTATTTAAATATTGATATAAAATGAGCGATACGTTAGATAAGTTTTTTTTAAGATCAGTCAGTAACTTTTATCTGTTAAGCAATAATCTTTTTTCTTATAGTGTAGAATCCAGGTAACAAAATCATATTACGGTATATTATCTAACTAACTTTACCTACTTATAAAAATGTCTTATTAATTTAGTTATATATTCATTTCTTTAACAAGGACATCGTCTTTTTGCTGAAAGAAAATGTTTGGAATAAATAAAATGATTTTTGTCAGGATCTCTTAACAATACTCCTGAAGAAAGTATATCAATTCCAAGTTGTCTGTTAGTTGCAAGAAAATATAATAAAAAGGGTACTAGGAAAGTTTTGCAATACAGCTTTGTTTATTTAATTTTTTTAAAGTAATTGCCTCTACACTCAATACACATTTCCATCCTCTGAAATCAATCTTCAAACCAGTTCTGCTAAGTTTCACTAGGGAGTAAAGAACACTCGTTGTCTCAAGCTCGCAGAAGGTCCTCATCACTGGAAAACCTCCCAATTTTAGTTTCATTTTCACATGCGGGAACAGCGCAAAGAGGAACTAGGTGTCCATTCTTGACTTTGGCCGCATGTTCTTCGTAGATCCAATGACTTTAAGGAGTATACCACTTAGCTTTTACTATCTTCTCTGTGTCCAAAACAACGCGTTCCACAATTCCACTCGATTTGAAAAATACAGTTATTATTTTCTTTTTTACAGATCGGGATTTTCTGACAACTACGGGTGTGTCCTCATCAACAAAGAGCCAAACTTTGTTTTGAGCTTTGGTCGGCACATCGTAATAGTACAGCCAAGTCTCATCACTTGTCACGATGTTGTTCACATACCGAGATTGTCCCTTATTAAACTTTTTTAGCGTATCCCGACAACAAGTCACACGTCGTGTCATCTACTCTTCAGTCAGTCGATGCGCCACCCAGAGAGAACAAAGTTTCTTCACGTGCAACTGATCATGCGGAATCGAACGAATTGCTTGTGAATTTAGGCCTGATATACCCTCTATCTGTTGGTAGGTCACTCGCCTGTCCTCCCCAAGCATTTTCCTCACAGTAGTAACGTTTTCCTCCGTAACTGACGTTCGTGGCCTTCCCGACCTCTCAGCACCCTCCACAGTTAAATTTCCCCTTTGGAATTCTCTGTACCACCTGAATGTCGTTGTACGATGTGGACAAACATCACCTAGTGCAAGAGTCATTTTTTCAAAGCACTGGTCTATGTTTAAACCACGCACGAAATTATAACGCATAACTACCCTCATCTCATTTCGTGACCACGATGTAAGCATTTTACACTCTCACTGCTAAGGAATAACGGAGCCCATCGACATGGCTCGGCGGCTGCTATGCACGTATGAACATGTCTTAACATGCAGCAACAAGCAATTTCCCAAGATTCATTGTTGTGTCTTACTGCAAAACTTTCCTAGTACCCTTCGTATATTCTCCCATAATTTATTTTAACGTTAAAGCATATCTTTACAGTAATTTTTTGGTAACATTTCGCACACATATTGCAATGGATCCGACGATAATAACCGAACAGTTCTGCAAATAACAATGAAATAAAGTTAATGGTATCAGAAATTTATTTTTAAAATTCAAAATTACTGCCACTGCTGAAGACTTGAATGGACACTTATGAGACTATTTAAAGTCATTAGTTTATAACACCCTAACATAATTGAAACTCAGGACGATTTCCTGAATCGGATAGTAGATGGATGTATTGTAATACAATAAGGAATATTGCAAATATTTTGGAAAGATCAATAAGGTTGATATATAACCCCTTTCCACAATTAACTATTTGTAAATTCTGTATACGCATTTCGACAACCAAGTTGTCATCATCAGCAGATAATTTCAAAGTGTCGCACCTGGTAAAACACGGCGAAAAAATTGCACGAAAAAACAAACTCCGTACGCGATCCTCACCGTTCAAAACCAAGATGTGCACATCTTGGTTTTGAATAGTTAATTGTGGAAAGGGGTTATATATCAACCTTATTGATAAAGTCAATCAACCACAGGCTCCATCAAATTCAACTATTTTGGAAAGAGTTCATCAGTCGACGAGCTAAAGATTTGATTTATATATTCTAATTGATTGTATTTACACACAATACACACAATATTCTTGCAATAAATATATATGTATATAATAATTTTTTAAAAATATTTATAACCCTATAGCTTCGAAAGTAAGCGATTTTCGAAAAATCATCAAATGTAATTATCCTTAAAATAACCTTAAATGCTTCCGGCAGGTTTATCAAATACTCTGTATACATCTAAATATTATCCAACAATTAAGCTCCTTAACTATCCTGTATAAGCAGGGCCTATAAGGTACGTAGTGATATTTAATTGTATCAAATATTCGTAAATCAAACCAGTATTCTGGTAGAGGTTATACAGGTATTTATTCAACTATTTCCCAAATCAAGTACTAAGTCAAATAAAACAATTTAAATGCTTGTACAAGTTAGAACTTTCATTATTACAGATTGTATAAATACCCGTGCAACATTCTTTGTCATTCATTTGAAACGTAAGATGCATTGAGTCGGGTTGTAATGTGAAACAAGAATGGCATCGAAAAAAATGTGTACAAAGTATAAAGTTTGGTGATCCGAAGTTTGAAGAAGCGTTGTTGTAATGTGTAAATGGGTGCGATCAATCACTTTCTGGAGAAAGTAATATTTCAGAATCAGAAAATGATGACATAATGAACAGTTATGTCGAAGCAAATTGTAATGAGTTCTCTGGATCCAGTAGAAATGACGATGATTATTCCACTAATGTAGAAGATATTAATGAAAGTGGTAATCCAAACTCTCTTATTGCATCTTCCAAGCAGCCTGAAATGGAAAACAGAACTATAAGCCAAAAATATAATTCAACCACATAATATTATTCGGTGTGAACCAGGCTTGGCACAAAAATATATTGCTGCTGTATCAAGAGAATCTTACCTGTGATTCAAGTTATTATGTAGGAAATTGCGCACTGGAAGCAAAACATATTTTTAATGGAAAATCTAAAACGGGGACCAATCTAACTGTTGGTAAAGTTTAAGCATTTTATACTGGAATTGACAAAAGCTGAAATACTCCTCTGAGTAAACTTTTTCATGATCAATTTACTAATCTCATATATCCACGACATCCATATTTTGATTTGAACGAATACGAAGATTACTCAGTTTGATTGTAAAACAAGTACGAGGGAGCGTTTTTATATTCGCGGAATGGGGGACAAGGGGTGGAAATAAAAAAACCAAATTATTTTTCTTTTTCAATATATTCACCTGCAAGACGGATACATTTTTCACATTTATACCCTCATAAAAAAATGATTTCTCTTTATCTGCAAAATACGCCGAAACTGCCTCCTTGACTTCATCGTCGGCAGTAAATTTTTTACCCCGTAGCTCTTTTTTCATTTTCAGAAACAGGTAATAATAACTCGGAGCCAGGTCTGGGCTGTAGGGTGGGTGATTCACAATTTCGAAGCCCACCTTATGCAGGGCAGCTAACGCAACGCGGCTCATGTGGACGGGCGCGTTGTCGTGCAAAAGCAGAACACCTTTTGTCAATTTTCCCCGTCTTTTCTCTTTAATGGCTTCTTTTAGTCGCTCTAATATTGAAGCGTAATATTCTCCGGTTATAGAAACAGCTTTATCTTTATAATCAATCAACAATATTCCTTCCAAGTCCCAAAATACCGTTGACATGAGTAT
Source organism: Dermolepida albohirtum (assembly GCA_031893035.1). Lineage (NCBI taxonomy): Eukaryota > Metazoa > Arthropoda > Insecta > Coleoptera > Scarabaeidae > Dermolepida > Dermolepida albohirtum. The sequence goes on along the minus strand of JAVIWB010001960.1, from coordinate 208,874 downwards.
CCCAGCTGATTGTGACACTTTAAATTTCTTGGGAGGTGCTGTGCCCTTTTTATGCCACTGAATGGAGTCTTGTTTGGACTCAGGTTCATAATGATGAACCCAAGTTTCGTCTCCGGTAACAATTCCACTCAATACACCATCCTTGTCTTCATTACAGAGGTCCAAAAATGCACGCGAACACTCTACGCGCTGTTGTTTTTGCGGCCGCGTGAGCATTCTCGGCACCCATCTTGCGCTGACCTTAGACATGCCGAGATGATCGTGTAGGATTTTAAAAATTGTTGTATCGGATACTCCAACCATTTCTGCGAGTTGTTTCTTCTTTAGTCGAGCATCTTCGAGTACAATTTGTTCAACTTTTTGGATAAGTGCTGGCGTGATCACCTCAATGCTCTTGCCCGGCCTCGGGTCGTCTTCAAGGGATTCCCTTCCTTGTTTAAATAAACTATGCCACTTGTACACCATGGTTTTTCCTGGACAAGAGTCGCCGTAAACCAATGACATCTCATTCATTATGGTCGCGACTGATTTTCCTTACCTGGTAAGGAACTTTATAACGGCACGATGTTCGATTTTTTCCATATTTCACTTTTCACTCCTGATTATGTTACTTGGTTGACGATAGCTCAAAGACTAATTGTCTAATAACAATGAAACTTCGTATTTATACTAATCATGAGTCGCTGCACAGGCCACGCCCCCAATGCGCCTACTCACCCCTCTACAACACGCTCATTCCGCGAATATAAAAACGCTCCCTCGTAAAGCAAGACAATAAATTAACATTGGCATTTTACATCTAGGGCCTGCTTATTTAACAATGCAAAACGTGCATCAATAACAGTTACCAATGTAATATTGACGAGCAACTCATTGGCTTCAGAGGTAGATACTGATTGGTTCAGTGATTAAGTGAATCAACCACAGAATCTAAACTTACATATATCTGGCTTTGTTATCGACGAGTTAGTTAATGTTGGTCAGCAACCTAGGAAACATACGAATAACATTCTGGGATGTAAAATAGTGGAAACTTTAATGCGTAATATTCATAATTTTGGCCTCAATCTGACAATTGACAATTTTGTTACCTAATGTTCTATTGGTAGAATACTCTTCAAGATGAAATATTACTTTTGTTGGTACGCTATGTTGAAATAAGTGAGATATTCCAAAGGAAATATAATCATCGAAAAATGGTTTAGCTACGTTTTCTTTATTTTGCTTCAAGAACAATAACGCACGTAAAAAGAATAAATTCGTAATTTTACTAAACACTATCCATCATGACAGCTGTCAATTACGACGCTGGACAAAGCCAAGAATTTCCGACTACAATAAAACAGAGCCGCTGTCGACGTTATAAACCAAATGCTATGAATACACTGTCATGTGCGTATGTGGAAAGAAAGTTATGACTTATGACATTTTTCGCTAGTATAATTAATGTGGCATTTAAAATCTAAATGCGTTTATTCGTTTTTTCAAAGAATGTCCAAATTGTCACTCTGGCGTTACTTACATATGCGAATCTTATAATATCTTATAATAGTTAGCAAAGGAACTAGGAATACCTTATATGGCAAGAAGGTCGACTAACCCTAATATATGACGTAACATTGTTGAGGGTATGAAAAAAATTATTGATATCTCTGATCTACTTACAGCTCAAAAAACTTAAGCGATCAACAGAAAAAGAGGTGTGTTCTTTAAAAGTACATTGTAAAAGCAAAATAATATGTGCTAATTGTAAAGATAGTATATATAATGTATACACTATAAGAATAGGCACTACTTGTCATTCTAATCTATAAATACTTATTGTTACACATATAATAACTACATTTGTTTTTTTTTCTGAAATGGTCTCTATAATATTAGTTCCACACAGTTTATAGCAGAGAGAACAGAACTCTTTTAAAATAAAAATAAAAGTGTTATCTGCTTCTGGGTTTCCGGGCTGGAACCGCGTCACTAGTATATCTGCCGACGTTTCGTACCCATTTGTATGGGACATCTTTAGGGCTGAACTACTGCACTGAAACTGGTGTAAGTCGATGGGGGACGTGTTTATATATGGATAATGGGTCATGGGTCAATGGAGCGTTACGGTTGCGGTTGGGTCGATTAGAGATGCAGGATTGCCAAGCGTTATGTAGGGGGTAGCCATCATCGCGGTTAAGATTATTGGGGTGCTTAAAGATCTCTATAGTTTCACGGATTTTGCGACCATAGAAGTGGTTAGTGCGGGATAGGATCTTGGTTGAATTAAACTGAATATGGTGCCCGGTTGTTGCTCGGCAAGTGCAGAACCGGCTATGCGCAGCAACCTAGTACAACGCTCGTGTTCAGAAACACGAGTGCCGACAGACCGCTTTGTTTCACCAATATATGCCCTGCCGCATGAACAAGGAATCCTGTACACACCAGCTGATTCTAAAGAAACATGGTCTTTTACGGAAAAAGGGTCAGATAATTTGGAATGGGGTTTGAAGATGGTTTTGATGTTGTTTTTGAGAAGAACCCTACTGATGCGGTCAGTAGCACCTTGTATATAGGGTAGGTGGGCTTTAGAGAGGGGGGGAGATGATGTAAGCTGTATATTAAGTTGTGAGATTTTGGGATTAAGATGTCGATCTATGGTTCGCTGAATATTATGGTTGGAGAAATTATTATTTATAAGGGCTTTGGTAACGTGACTTAATTCCTGGGATATAGAATGCTGGTCAGATTTCACAGCTCTTTGGACTAAGGAATTGATAACGCCCTGTTTCTGGGCAGGATGATGATGGGAGAGGGCATTGAGATACCGATCAGTGTGTGTGGGTTTGCGGTACACTGAATGTCAGTGCAGTAGTTCAGCCCTGAAGATGTCCCATACAAATGGGTACGAAACGTCGGCAGAGAGCCCGGAAACCCAGAAGCAGATAGCATGGACCACGACCGCGGAAGTCTACGTACCAAATTAAAAATAAAAGTGTTTTGGTAAAATTTATTTATTTTATTCAAAGTAGTCGCCTTCGGCACTAATACAACGTTTTCAATGGTCAATTAACATGTCGAATGAATTTTCGAGTTAATCTTTAAAGATGTTTTTCAAGATCATTGTCGACGCATTTTAATGGCTTCGACATCGGCGTAACGCTGTTATTTCATCGGCAAATGTGGTTTGGGGATTAGATAGAAATCACGGGGGGCTAAATCTGGTGAATACGGTGAATGGTTGATGGTTAAAGTGCTATTTGTAGTTAGAAAATCAGCGTCGAACGATGAAATGGTGTATTATCGTGTAAGAAACGATAGCTACAATTTTCACGATATTGAGGGCGCAAAAGACGCCTCATAACATCAAGATAATATACAGCATTGACTGTTTGACAAGTTGGTATATACTCTGTGTACACTATGCCTTTAGAATCATAAAAACAAATCAACATTGTCTTCACTTTTGACATCTCCAAACGGCTTTTTTCGGTCTTTCTTCGCTTGGATGCTTCCATTCAGAGCTTTGACGCTGGTCTCTGGATCATATTGAAAACAGCACGTCTCGTCGCTAGTTATAATAGAATATCTGAATTGTGAAATGTTGAATTCTGTTAACTTGTATGGTACAAATCTTGCCCAAATCTTTCTCTGCCCAATATGCTGTGTTAAAATGCCATGAAATGAATCTTTGGAACGTATCGCAATGAGGATTTCGGTTCATTTCTGATAAATTCCCGCACAAGTTCGAGTTTACTTTCCGTAACCACAGATTTTTTTTGCACCAGGGTGTTCGTCGTCATTCATGACTGTCTTTAAATCGCTATTGGTGAAAGATCTAACTTACTGACGTATATATTTTTTTAATATATGCCGCACTAAGAAATACTATTTTAAAAAGTTCCGTTTTCTCTGCGACAGACTGTGTATTTCAACAAATTTGTGTCGTCGCATTTTATAATGATTTTTAATAGGAGGATGTGTGAGTCCCGGTTTATGGAAAAGTGGATTATACATCACATGTGCAACCCAGGGTTAAATGTCAGTATGCAATTATGAACAGTGTGATGCATACATACACACCCAACAATTCCATCATACTTTATAAGATATAAAGTAAGAACATTAATTCACCAAAATGGTTTCCATAAACTCAGGAATCGACATTTTTCGTTTCTTTATTGCAGTTTTTTGACCATAACCTTAAATTGTATGCTAGCGAGCGCGCGTCGAACGTACGAGCGATAGCGAAACAATAAAATTATCACTTCGTTTCCGTCGTTTCAGATTTTTCAGAGATAAAAGATAAGAGTGATGCCATTTCAGTTGCCGCCGAGCCGTTTCTAACTGAAGCTCAAACGATATTTGGGGATTTCATATATTGTTTTTTTCGCCATGCGGATCTTTACAAATCTCCGTTTGCATGGAATTTCCTTTCATTTCATGGGATTTTGATAGCGCGTTCGGCTTCCCGCTTGGCAGATTCAGAAAGAAAGCGTCGGGATATAGCAACCTACCTAACCTTGTCTGTCTGTTCGATTATACTTTTTTATCAAAGTCGTTTAACTTCGACGTTACAAATAAATAAAACATAAGTCGACCTACATTCTATTTCTTAAATTCTATTTTTTCGCTTCTATTGCTTGTGAATTGCAAACAATGAGGCAAATATAGAGATTTAGAAATCCAGACCTTAATTATTTTCCATTGACATATTTAATATTAATTCCTTTTTTAACTAATTTCTAAATGCAATTAAATATTCAATTTGAATCCTTTTTTACATAAAATACGTGTGTATAACGCTGTCTAGTAATCTACCTGCCTGCGTAACTACGAGGGTGGTCTCATAAGTACCCGGCCTGACCTGGGGATGGCGGTAGTTGTTTGAAAAGTATCACTGTATTAGAAAGTACACAATCTATAAAACATATGTTTCAAGTTTGAAGACGCCACGCCACGTTGTTTAGTATTTGTTTGATATAAAAGCTGAACTGGATTCTACTCTAAGTGAGCCTGCTCCTTCGTTTACAACAGTGAAATATTGGGTAGCATAGTTTCAAGGAGGCCGTCCGAGCTGCCAAGACGAGCATCGCGGTGGTCGACTAAATGAGGTGACGACTCCAGAAATAGTGAAGAAAATCCACAAAGCGGTACTGGGTGATCGTCGACTGAAAGTGAGCGCGTTAGCAAATATAATAGGCATTTCAAAAGGTGCGGTACATCGCATATTATCTGAAAATTTGGACATGAGAAAGCTGTGTGCAAGATGGGTACCGCGTTTGTTCACACTAGAGCAAAAACGATGTCGTGAATATGTTTCAATTGAGTGTTTAGCGAAGTTTCACTGCAACAAAGCAGAATTTTTGCACCGTTTCATAACCATGGATGAAACATGGATCCATCACTTCACACCCGAGACAAAAGAACAATCAAAACGATGGACTCTGAAGGAAGAACCAACTCCAAAGAAGGCGAAGACCATTTGATCTGCAGGCAAGGTCATGGCATTGGTTTTTTGGGATGCGCGTCGAATAATTTTCATTAACTATCTTGAAAAAGCAAAACTATCAATGGCGAGTATTATGCGAACTTATTGCAACGTTTGAGTGAAGAAATCAAGCAAAAACGGTCGCATTCTGCTAAGAAGAAAATGTTGTTTCATCAAGACAATGCACCAGCTCACAAATCTGTTATTGCAATGACTAAAATTACTGAATTAAAGTTTAATTTCTACCTCATGCATCCTATTCGCCAAATTTAGCCCCCTCGGCTCAGTGGTCAAAGATTTTCTAACGATGAAGAAGTGATGTCGGCAGTTATTGTCTACATATTTTGAGGAGCAAGACAGTTCTTATTATAAAACGGGTATCGAACTTATTGAACATCGCTGGGAAAAGTGTATAGGGCTGAAAGGAGATTATGTAGAAAAATAAATACATTTCTTTCCAAAATTTTTGTGTTTTCTTTGTTGTGTCGGGTACTTCTGGAACCACCATTTTATGTTGATATTGCATTTTTAATTCATGCTAATTTTTGGCACGACTAATCTCGTTCTCTGATTGGTTCAAGTATGACCGGTTCGATTGCTCCTCGCTTTTCCGCTTCTTTCTTAAAGGCCCCAGCTTGTAGGAAAAGAACTCTCTCTTCTGCTTGGGCCACGATCGTAGTCAGTTCATCTTTCTGCGGTAAAACAAGTGCTACTTCTGTGATCTAAGTGTTACTGTACCCGTACTTGTAGTGTCCACGCATTTATTCGCGACCGCGAAATACATATATGTAACATCCTGGTCAAGGGTACATACGCACGAGCAAGTACCTCATGTACTGTTCCACACCTAATTTTCTAATCCCTGTACATTTTATGCCACATTTTCTTATATTTTGATTTACTTAAGCATTTGCGGTTACTCGTGTCTTTTTTTTATATTTCCCCTAATAATCTTCCTTACAGCTTGATACACGTGTTGGACTTTTAATGCTCATCGCAAACTATTATTAATTATCAACCTGTGCAAGCTCTTTTCTTATTGGTATTTATTGCAGCACCTAAGTCATCCTGACACACGCTTGTAATAAATTTATTACTAAATATCAAATATTCTGAGCATTACCATTTATAAATTAGTCAATTAGAGAGACAATAAACTGTCTTTTTAACCTCTCCCTAACACATACATATAAATTAATGGTAATAAGGTAATACTATTCAAATATCTTCTTATTTGTTTTCACTTTGGAAATTTTTTTTTATTTACGCGACAGAAGTGTGATTGAAGACTGTACTTAATTGGAATTAAATATAAATAAATGAAGACTACATATAAAAAGATTGAGCTCAAAATAGCTACAAAATTCAGAACTAATAATTAATATAGAGTTTTATTGTAAACAGAGTAAAATTGGTTATTGAAAAGATGGTATATTCGCCTGCATTACGGTGCTTGACTAGCTACAAAAGTACTTGCTAACATTATCTCGTTTCCAAAGTCTCCTTGGGATCAACAGATGTTATGTAAATTTTGGTTTTATAAGAGAAAATCTGCGGCGCGTACTCTCAGCTTCATATCATAGGAATTTATCGGAGCTTCCGTATCCGAAAGCAGATAAAACATCGTCCATATACGTCTTGTAATTCCACAATGTTATGACTTTCTACTGTAAATGTTGACAGGGGAAGATGTTAAAAATATTTTATAGAAGTATATGCAGGCATACTGTACGGATATGTACATATATGTGTAGAAAATATAAATCACTAAATAATTAATTCGTTTTGCCAGTTTTGATTACTATTTTTCGTTCTCGTTAAAAGTATAGAAATACAAGTATATATATTTCATAAAGTAATCGAAATGCATTTCTACATTAAACAGTTATCATGTTTAAAAATCTAGATTTAATACCATACATTTTTAAATTACAAAATCTTAAGTTGCCATGACATATCACGTGTGCAAAGATCGTATGATTTGAAAACAAGAACCCACGCGTCGAAACTTCACTTGAAATCAAGATTCGAACTGAATTACTGTTTACGGATAATTAACACAAATACTTTATTAATAATGCGATTATTAGAATATAAAATTTACCCATTCGCATGAGTAAAATCAATTTGTTCTCGGTTTGATTTGCAAAATTATAAATACGGGAAAATATATTAGAACACAAAATAAATATGGAAATGTGGTATTCTATTTGTACTTCGAACGTGTTTGAAGCCACAAAAAGGTAATTTTTGTCGCTTATATACATACATATATGTAGTATTCTATATTTGAAGAGGAATGTTAATTTTTTTTTGATAATACATCTCTTTTTTAGATGCTTAAGTTGGCGGAGATCTGTTGTGTCGTTCGAAGATAGGTTGCAGTAGAATAAAGCAAAGGTAGGTGGTGATTATTATTGCTTTAAGAGAATATATAATAATTATTTATGCATTGTAAGCGTATAATAATACCTGTTTTGAAGTTGTTAGGCAATCAGAAAGACCCTAATTACGAAAATATAGTTCAAAACATGTTGAAAACATTTCGAGAACTTGGATGTAACGTGAGTGTGAAAGTGCATTTTTACACTCACATTTAAATTCTTTCCCTGACAATCTTGGAGCTGTAAATGAGGAACAAGGGGAGCGTTTCCACCAAGATATAAAAGAGATGGAGAAACGATATCAGGGTCGTTGGAATGTCAACATGATGGGAGATTTCTGTTGGATTCTTCTATGAGCAACTCCAGGAGCATTATATAAAAGGAAAAGCTACACTCGAACTTTGACCGTGTAGAGGATGAGGAAATACAAAACTTTAGATTAACAAGTAAAAAACTGTTCATATTCAAACTTACACAACCATTGTAATAATAAAATGTTAAATTTTTCAATTATACTCTAATAATAAATTACGTACCTTTAAATCTTGACTATAGATTTTATTACTATCATACCCAACTAAAGATAAAGATTGCGAAAAATTGGTACGTGGTAGAAAAAATCTGATTGAAAGTTTGGATTCAGCACACCAAAATATTGTACATCAGAAACAGGTCGACCTTTGAAAAAAGTTTTTAAAAAATATGTATTGGTTGGCCTGTGTAATCGATCTTTGAGCAGAAGTTGCATTAAAATCAGTGTAAGAGTGGGTTTATCACTATTTTAATTTAGTACGTCTATCTATTAATTGTGATATAATAAACAACTGGATGACATTCGTAAATTAAAAGAATGTAATAACCGATTGCACAGTACCAGTACACATTTATTAATACATGTATCATGATCAAATTTCAGTTTATGTAGGTAAATATTGCTATTCCGCGAGTTAATATATGTTTTCGAATAATGTAGGTGCAGAAATTAATTGTGTATAGAATAAATATATAAGTTATATAGATAATATAAATTACTGAATAATTAATTTGGTACGTAGACTTCCGCGGTCGTGGTCTATGCTATCTGCTTCTGAGTTTCCGGGCTGGAAACCCAGAAGCAGATACTGAATAATTAATTTATTTTGCCAGTTTTGATTACTATTTTTCTTTCTCGTTAAAAGTATAGAAATATACGTATATATATTTCATTAAAATAATCGAAAAGCATTTCTAAATTAAACTGTTATCATGTTTAAAAATCTAGATTTAGCGCCATACATTTTTAAATTACAAAATCTTAAGTTGCCATGACATATCACGTGGTGTGCAAAGATCGTATGATCTGGAAACAAGAACCACCGCGTCGAAACTTCACTTGAAATCAAGATTCGAACTGAATTACTGTTTACGGATGATTAACACAAATACTTTATTAATAATGCGATTATTAGAATATAAAATTTAACCACTCGCATGAGTTAAAATTAACTTGTTCTCGGTTTGATTTGCAAAAATTTTAGAATACGGAAAAATGTATATTAGAACACAAAATAAATATGGAAATGTGGTATTCTAATTGTACTTCGAACGTGTTTGAAGCGACAAAAAGGTAATTTTCGTCGCACACACACACACACACACACACATATATATATATATATATATATATATATATATATATTTAGTATTAATAATTCGTTTTGGATAATAGACCTTTCTTTTAGATGCTTAAGTTAGTAGAGATTTGTTACGTCGTTCGAAGATAGGTTGCAGTAGAATAAAGCAGAGGTAGGTGGTGGTAGTTATTATTGCTTTAAGAGAATATATAATAATTACTATTACTAATTTTGCCAGTTTAGATTATTATCTTTCTTTTTCGTTAGAAGTATAGAATGTACATATGTATTTCCCATTAAAATAATCGAGTAATATTTCTACCTGTCAATACTATTAATTTTGAAATTAGAAAATCGTAAGTTGCCATGACATGTCATGTGCTACGCAAAGATCGCATGATTTGTAAACAAGAAATGAGTCATCGAAAATTTAAATTGAAATCAAGATTCAACACGAATAACACACGTTTACGACCAATTAATTCAAATACTTTATTAAAAATGTGATTATTAAAATATAAAATTTATCCATTTACATGAGTAAAATATAGACGTTTTCGGTTTTATGTTTAGAATGTTAGAATACGAGTAAATATATATTGGAACATAAAATAACCGTGTTTGAAGTGACGAAAAGGTAATTTTCGAATCGTGTTGCAAAGTAATTTGTTAATTATACTCGTATTGTGTAATGTTCAATATTTAATCAGAGAGGTTAGTTTTCTTTGTATAACAGTTCGATTCTTTTGCAGAAATTCTTATCGAATCTTGTGTGGCGGTGTTCAAGGAAAGGCTACAGCAAAATCAACGTTAAGGTAGGCTTACTGATATTATAACGTAATACAATTGCATGTATGTAATATATATATATATATATAGATAGATAGATATATAGATATATACATGTGTATATATATCTACACGGTAATGGCTTCCGCATATGAGGAGTGTCACAGAAATTAACTAAAAAATCAAAAATTCTATTTGTATTTTCGCTTGTGTCTATATTCTAATATTATTATTAAATTAAAAATTGCATTCCTTATAATCATGTGACACACATACTTTGCGTATCCTTTTTTTAAAACAAGAATCAGCCCCTTTAGTTTTAAAATTCGTAAATATTTTCAATAATAATGAATAGAAAGGTACACGATAACAAATATACAAAGAAAAGTTAATTTTTTGCACTACGTGTATTTGAACAATTATGATAGAATGCCGAGAGATACATCAATAACAAAAAATGCTGAAAATGTGGCGTTATGCTTGTACTTTCATATGTGTGTAATATTCCATACTTAATGGGAAACGTTAATCCTCTTTGGATAATAGAGTGTTTTTTTTAGATGCTCAGCAGAGATCAGCTACTTCTTTCGAGGACAAGTTGCAATAAAATCAAGGCAAAGGTACGTGGTTATTATTAGTTTAATAGAATATGTAATAGTTACTTAATTTCGAGCTTTTCTATAATCCAACATGCTTACTATTGTGCGACATAGATCTCTCACACGATATATATATATATATATATATATATATATATATATATATATATATATTTTCAGATAGTTTTATCATTAGAATACCCTAATTTAGATTATTTAAATGTTGTCTGTTTTTTTACGATTAGATATTAGATATTTACCACAGAGTAGTAGTTTTCGCTTAATTAATTCAGTAATACACACACGCACATGCCATTTCGTACTAGGCACCTTACCATTTAAAAACGATATATTTTCAGGAGCATCATATAAATCGGACTATATCCAAATGGTGGTCGGGTTTCATCTCAAGACTTTTCCAAAGCTTTGGTGTCTTCGGTGGCCGATGACCAAGAGTGGAGTAAGGTAGTGCTTTTTAGTTTTTTTTTTTCTAATTTATGAACTACATTATTTATTTGTAAATAAATTCGATTATTTTTATTACGAGACATATACTGATTAATTCTTGAAAAAAAAAACTTTGTAAAACACATTTTCCTTCAACTATTTTGTAGTATGTTCTATAATTTATTTTTTAATGAAAAGAACTTTGCGTGTTAGTCTTACGGACGATGAATTCGGTATAGTTTCGAAAGAATAGAGACATAGTTTTTAAGTGTTAAATTACCATCTTTTCATTGTTAATATTGTTTGATTTTATTTATATTCCAATAAAAGCGTTACTATTATTATTCTTGTTTCAGGTATGTATTGTACGCGCATAACACCCTATCCAGAATTTGGAAGATCAGCAAGGTACGTGGTTTATTTTATTTACCAGTAATTGTCTATTTTTTGAGAAGAAATTCTCTAAAGGAAACCATGTCATCTTTCAATTGAATCAAAATCGATGTTAAAAGGTCATGTGTTTCTCTTGTTGGACTTTTCGCCGTAATTGGTTCGAAAAGTTAATCCCAAATGAGCATGTTATAGAAACATGGTCCTTCGTAAGAACACATCTTTCAAAGCTTTTGACAAATCGGCTTGAAATTTTAATGGTCCCTGCCTTTCTTATATTTTCACGCAATGTTCTTTTGAACGTATATTTTTCGAACTGCTGAAACTAGTTGGTTAATTTGTGGCTTTCGAGAGCAGGATGATCGACAGTTTTCCCCACGTCAGGTACCATTATGGGAGAGTACCGTCCCTGTGTCTGTAATACCGATCTACAAAGTGGGTTGTCACGTAAAGGGATAGGTATATACAGTGGGAAAGATTGTTGTCCAACGGCCATAAAGAGTCGTCCAGTTCGGCCACTGATAGAATCTTCCACATCATTTTTATAGCTAAAATCTTCACTCGGGTTTTCATAAAATCTGTCATCTAAAGAATTTTCAAATTTAATTAAATAACATCGCAACATGACCTTTCATCTCGTTATGAACTTGTCCCAAAAAGCTAAGTGATAAAACCATGCTCTTATCGGCTTTCGATTTAGTAAAGTACACAAATTGGCCCCTAACTTAAGTCAATCTGAATGATTAAGCTAAAATTCGACTTTCGCTCTTTACTTTATGTTCCTCTGTGTCATTTTTCAATACGAAGAATTTTGGCGATAAATTATTCAATAGTTGGTTAATTTTTGTTATCGAGGGGGAAGATCGACATTTTTCTCAAGCCAGCTACCACACTGTGGGAGATTGTCGTCCCTGTGTCTGTAATACCCGTCTGCAAAGTAAATTATTATGTAAAAGAATGGGTATATAGAATGGAAAAAGTTGTTGCCTGATGGCTACAAAGAACTGATAGTGTCTTCCACATTACTTTTTTAGCTCGAAACTTTATTCCTGTTTTCATGTTTGTTGAAATAAATTTGTTACCATCTGTTTGATCAATAAATGTTTTCCTTTACGCTGTTTAACGTAAAATTGCTATTCCTAGGTTTAATTCAACAACTGCCTAGTACTATGTAGAAGAATAATGTTTGTTCAACAGTTTTAAAACAGTACAAGTGCAAGCAGCTGAATATGAAAATAGCGCTTCCGAGTCCTTTTATCTAATAATAAATCATCGCATAACTTACGTCCACTCTTTGTTAATTATTCTTTCTGTTTAATGTATGTACATATTAGAAATAGGAAATATACAGATGCGCTCTAGAAGGTGTAAAAATAATTTTTCGGAAAACAGTAACACAACTATATTTTCAAGTATTGCCCTATCGAAAAAAAAGGTGCTTCAAATTATGAAACTGTAAAGTCGAAATCTATTTAAGAATTAATCAGAAACTATTTGCTTCGCAGATGCGATCCATCTTTCATTTTTAATTAGCAAATTATATTTTTTCTTTTGAAGGGCGATTTATTATTTCTCATTTTATTCGAATTTTTATATAATTAATTAAGCGATATTAAAACTTTTAACAAGTTCCACAGATGGTTTTAATTAATTAATTAATCCAGCTTGAATTTATTTTAACTGGCCATTACAAATTTAAAAACAATGAATTTGGTGTATAGGAAATACTAGCATTAAAAATGCTATTTATACCCTGAAAATTAGGCCTATTTTGCGTATTTTATAAAAAGTGACTGCCCATGAATATCAGTTGACTTTGTGTTCTTCTTGAATATTAAATAACTAAATTCTGTGGTCTCAAAGACAACTCACAGAAACAAAAGAGTTCTATCTAATATACGAGGGAGCGTTTTTATATTCGCGGAATGAGCGGGTTGTAGAGGGGTGAGTAGGCGCATTGGGCGCGTGGCCTGTGCAGCGATTCATGATTAGTATAAATACGAAGTTTCATTGTTATTAGACAGTTAGTCTTTGAGCTATCGTCAACCAAGTAACATAATCAGGAGTGAAAAGTGAAATATGGAAAAAATCGAATATCGTGCCGTTATAAAGTTCCTTACCAGGTAAGGAAAATCAGTCGCGACCATAATGAATGAGATGTCATTGGTTTACGGCGACTCTTGTCCAGGAAAAACCATGGTGTACAAGTGGCATAGTTTATTTAAACAAGGAAGGGAATCCCTTGAAGACGACCCGAGGCCGGGCAGGAGCATTGAGGTGACCACGCCAGTACTTATCCAAAAAGTTGAACAAATTGTACTCGAAGATGCTCGACTAAAGAAGAAACAACTCGCAGAAATGGTTGGAGTATCCGATACAACAATTTTTAAAATCCTACACGATCATCTCGGCATGTCTAAGGTCAGCGCAAGATGGGTGCCGAGAATGCTCACGCCGCCGTAAAAACAACAGCGCGTAGAGTGTTCGCGTGCATTTTTGGACCTCTGTAATGAAGACAAGGATGGTGTATTAAGTAGAATTGTTACTGGAGACGAAGCTTGGGTTCATCATTATGAACCTGAGTCCAAACAAGACTCCATGCAGTGGCATAAAAAGGGCACAGCACCTCCCAAGAAATTTAAAGTGTCACAATCAGCTGGGAAACTCATGGCAACGGTATTTTGGGACTCGGAAGGAATATTGTTGATTGATTATAAAGATAAAGGTGTTTCTATAACCGGAGAATATTACGCTTCAATATTAGAGCGACTAAAAGAAGCCATTAAAGAGAAAAGACGGGGAAAATTGACAAAAGGTGTTCTGCTTTTGCACGACAACGCGCCCGTCCACAAGAGCCGCGTTGCGTTAGCTGCCCTGCATAAGGTGGGCTTCGAAATTGTGAATCACCCACCGTACAGCCCAGACCTGGCCCCGAGTGATTCCACCCCTTGTCCCCCATTCCGCGAATATAAAAACCCTCCCTCGTATTAGTATTATTGTAAGAAGAAAAACAGTAAAAGCTGTTCAACTAAAACAGTATTTGTTAAAATATTACCACCCCAGTCTCACAATTTCAATAGAAGTATAAATCAGGAAATATTTGTATGACGAATTCACACCACACACTCGCATTTAACCCGCAAATTGTAACAAAAATCAAAATTGAAATACTACTTATTATTTACATATATGAAAAACATATATTTTTACATCTAAAATAATTCGTTGTATAATATATTTATCTAAATTTTAGACTCGTGTCCTCATTTATTTTTAATCACACAATCGAGGCGTTTTTGTGATTAATGGTTTTTATTTAAAAGGCATTAAAAAATTCATTAACAATGTTATTAAAGTAAGTCAGCTTCTAAAAATTGCTCAATATTTAATTACACATTTTTACATATATATATATATATCCTGTAGTTAACACTGTTCTTGGAATAGAAACGCAGTTTGCGTGAGTTGTTGAATCGGAACGTAGTTTCATTATGAAAATGATTAAATATTTGCTTTCCATAATGGATGGTCTAAATGAATGTTACTGATTGAAACTCATTGATTGTATGTAATATTAAATTATTTTGTGGCAAACTTTGTTTACATAGCCATACATATGTATGTATGTACTACGAACATCTGGTTGAGTAATGCAACGTTTGTATCACTAATTTGAATTATTAAATTTGAATTTCCCACTAGAATTTATATATTTCGAATGAAAATGATATTACGAACGGATATATTTTATGCAACAAAAAAATCTTGGGGTAATAATTCATAATAACCAAAACACGTGAGTAAAGTATAGGCTGGTTCGAAAGTAAGATACTATTTTAAACGATTGTTTTCTACAAATTAAATGTCTCATTTTATACTTGTTGTCCGATTTGGATTTTATTTTCTGCGTATTATATAATTATAAAATTCATCTCCTAATGAACGTTATATTAATCAAAAAAAAGCAAAATAAATATTACCACATCAGTATTCATATTCTGTATACGTATTTCGCCAACCAAGTTGTCATCATCAGCAAACTATTAATCACAGTATCACACCTGGATGCGTGTAACTGCTTATACAAAGAAAAATCTGCACATTCATCCCGCCAAAACCAAATTACACCCTGACGTTCACAATACATCTGTAAGCAAATACTTCTTAGTTTTAAAAATTAACACTTTTACTAACGCACGCTCCTGCAATCATTGACAGATCTCTTTAACCGTCGTGTCTTCCAGGAATTGATAGAAGCTAGAATATGGTACGGACACCGTTCCATATTGGGCACATGGTCTTTATTTTCCACAATAAAGATGGTATCGCAAATGTGTAATTTATGATAATTGTTTATATTTTTGATTAAATGCAGACAATCTGCGGTTCCACTATCATTAGTTTCTAGCACGTGTTTCGTTAAACTGGATTTCTCAGGCCGATTAACTTTAATATGCGAGATATGTTCTATATATCGGGTTCCTATTGACAGTTTAGTTTGACCAATGTATTTTTTTATTACAATCCTGGCAATTTATTTCATATAACTCGGATTTCTCATTGAACTCGACTTTATCTTTCGCGTTGTCTGGACCAGATTTTACAGAATTTCTGGGTTGAATGTAACTTGAAATTCGCGTTCTTTAAAAATCTTTTTAAATTCTTTGTGAAACAGTATGCATATAAATTGTTTATCCCTATTATTTTGAGCTAACAAACAAGTGGGGTCATAGATTGTCTCTTTCAAGTTAGTTTTTAATTAGTCTCATCATTATTTTCGAATCAAAACCATTATATCTCACGATGTTTTTAATAAAATTTAATTTTTTATCATATTTAACTTCTGTTAATGGGAAACAATTAATAAGAAAGAAAAGAAACCATGCTTTGTTGTATACTATGGTTTGAATTCTCCATGACGAGCCTGTGCCTATTCACATTGGTTAAATATTATTCTATTTTATTGTTGTTTCTAATTGGTAAAATATGTAAAGAAGGTAAGCAGCTGTCAGTTTCCTCTTTTTACTGTGAATCTAATTGCCGGGAATTTTGAATTTAATTATTTAACAAAATAGTCTAAGATACATTTGTGTGTGTCGAAAATCGCAAAAGATCATCTACATACCTAATCCATACTCTTGGAAGATATATAGCGTTGTGTTTAAATTCAACTTGAGTTTAAGATAGAATCGTAATTAGTTTACGCGGCAAATGGCGGAGGTGCCGGGTACTCCTTACATTCGCATACTTATTAGAGTCATTTTTCCATTGTCTTTAGTACACCGACTATAAAATTGAAAAAAGGAAGGCAATGCAAGTATAGGATATAAAATACCAAATGAACATAGAAAATTTTCTAGCATTTCGTTACGAGATAATGTGAAGAACTTTTGAATATATCTTTGTATAACATGTATCCATACACTTACATTTTTTTTTCAATATATCTAATGATTCTATACTTAGCTTACAATTATTTAATCATATTTGCCAATGAGGAAATATTTTCATATTTAAAATGGACATTTCGATTGGATAATATCGACAAACTAGAAAATAAAAGGTTTATAATAGAATAGAGCTCTTACGTAACAAGGCGGTGAGCTTTGAGTGTTACACAAAGAGAAGAGGAGAGAAGATAATCACTCTGGAAATGATATTTTCAAGATAAATACCAGACGTACCGGAAAGTCATTACCGGTTTTTCTTACAGATGGCGCTAGGCTTAAGTATGCAATATCCTGATTTGACACAAATGTCATTTTATTCCACTAATATCACGCTTCAAAGCCATACATGTTATATTTTGCGAAAGTAACACCGCCATAGATTTATACCTCTTTGGAAATGCCGAGTTTCGTGTCTGAAAAAATGCCTTTGTGGCACGCATTACTTTTCTTGTTAAAAGGAATCATTCTATTATTAATAACACCCTATCAACTACATATGTTTCATCGAATGCACGAATCGTCAGGTTGATTTGTGTTATTAATGAACGATTCCTTCAGAGCGTTTATCATATCATTTCGATACAGAAAATAATGAATAATATCATATCTCCCTCTCTCGACCAATACATAAATGTATTGACCGACAAAGCGAGAACGCTTCTATCTCACAAAGATCGGTAAACTAAGTTTCCAGTGTGTAATAGACAGAAACTTGCGTGCTAGGCTTTATGCCAATTAAAGAATGTTAAAAGGAATCATTCTATTATTAATAACACCCTATCAACTACATATGTTTCATCGAATGCACGAATCGTCAGGTTGATTTGTGTTATTAATGAACGATTCCTTCAGAGCGTTTATCATATCATTTCGATACAGAAAATAATGAATAATATCATATCTCCCTCTCTCAACCAATACATAAATGTATTGACCGACAAAGCGAGAACGCTTCTATCTCACAAAGATCGGTAAACTAAGTTTCCAGTGTGTAATAGACAGAAACTTGCGTGCTAGGCTTTGTCGGTCAATACATTTATGTATTGGTCGAGAGAGGGAGATATGATATTATTCATTATTTTCTGTATCGAAATGATATGATAAACGCTCTGAAGGAATCGTTCATTAATAACACAAATCAACCTGACGATTCGTGCATTCGATGAAACATATGTAGTTGATAGGGTGTTATTAATAATAGAATGATTCCTTTTAACATTCTTTAATTGGCATAAAGCCTAGCACGCAAGTTTCTCTCTATTACACACTGGAAACTTAGTTTACCGATCTTTGTGAGATAGAAGCGTTCTCGCTTTGTCGGTCAATACATTTATGTATTGGTTGAGAGAGGGAGATATGATATTATTCATTACTTTTCTTGTTTATTCAAAAGAAGAAAGCTGCTGAAAGTCATCGTTTATTGGTAGAAACTTACGGTGAGCATGCTCCAACTATAAAAACATATGAGGCGTAGTGTCGATAATTCAAAAGTGGTGATTTCGATGTGCAAAACAAAGAACGTTTTGGTAAACCGAAAAAGTTTGGAGATACGAAACTGCAGGAGTTATTGGATAAAGACCCAACCCAAATTCAAAAACAATTGGCAAAAGCATTAAATGTGGTCCAAGAAACGACTAGCGACCATTTACGAGCAATGGAAAAATTCTAAAAATGAGAAAATGGGTGCCACATGAATTGAAGGAAAAAATCTGCTTCATAGGTATGATCGAAAGTAATTTCTGCATCGAATAGTGACGGGTGATGAAAAATGGATTTATTTCGAAAACCCTAAGCCCAAAAAATTATGGCTCTCACTTGGCGTAGCCCATCAACTCCAAGGCCAAATGATTTTAGTCGCAAGACAATGCTCTGCGTTTGGTGGGACCAGAGCGGTGTGGTGTACTACGAACTGTTTAAATCTAGTGAAACAGTTAATACTGATCACTACCGATAACAAATTATCAATTCGAACTATGCATTGATATAAAAGCGTCCAGAATGGGTCCGAAGACACGGTAAAGTGATTTTACAACACGATAACGCGCCGTTTCAAACAGATAAATTTGTTGTACTACCAATGTACATACATAATTTTTCCACAAAATTGCCAGTGCAAATCATTTCTCCAAACGCTGAATTCATTTCCTTGTCTTGCCCATGAAAAAACTTTCTTGTTTATTTTTCATTAAATTACGAATAGCAGTTTGAACTTCAGTGTCTGATGAAAAATTTGATTTGGATTAAAGGAATTGATGTCAAACCCGTCACCTAAGTAAAAAATGAATGTTACTGAATAAGGAATAATTATTTATTTTTATCATAGCTAGGTAGAGCTTTTTCATTTTTTGTACAATAGAATTTAAAAGCATATTATCTAAACAGTTATAAACGAACAAACAATCTGTATTATTTGGATGAATTTAAACGATTAAAACTTACGGTGAAGAGTTAGAGTAAGGTAGCGGGCAACGTATATCTAGACAGAGTTGAGTCGTCAGTATCTTCGGACCCCAAATTGTTTTGGAGTTTCATCAATAAGAGGCGTCGCCAATCGAGAATACCTAATTCAATATATTGTAATGCAGACGAATTGGAGAGCGTGCAAGTTATAGTTAATGGATTTGGCAATTACTTTGCAAGCGTATATGTATATATATATATGCAGACCGAATAACAATAGCACTTGCGAAACTAATTACATTCTCATTGAGTGTCTCCTCTGTCAGAAGAAGACGTTGAGCAGGCAATAAGGAAAGTAAAAGATAAAATGACGGCAGGACAATATCGTATACCTAACTTTTTGGTTCGTGATTCGTAATATGCTATTAGCGTATCCTTTAGCAATTCTCTTCAACAGGGCCTTGAAAACCAATACCTTTCCTGAAATATGAAAAACTTCTAAAATACTTATGGTCAATCCTAAAGAAGAATTCTGCATGAACTGTTACTGATTATCGTCCAATATCCACTTTTAGTAATCTTGCTAGTTTTCGACGCGGTTTTATTACTCACAAATATATCCTAAAATAAAGTACGATCTACTGTCTCCAACCTAGTGTATTTTTCGCACTTTATATCCTCGACTTTCGACAACCAGGCTGAAGTTGATGTTATTTTCACGGATCTGACTAAGGCTTTTGATTTTATTTGCCATGACGTTCACCTTCATAAATTACAATTTTTTAGCGTTGTTGACTCTCTTTTATCATTTCTTGGATCATATACAATGTCCCAAAGTGTTATTTACCAAGGCCACGGGTGCTACACCTTCTATACTACTTCCGGAGTGCCTCGGGGCTCCAATCTAGTCCCATTGTCTTTCCTAATTTTTTTCAATGGTTTGCTCAATATTTTGGAGTGTGAAAGGAACGCTTTTGCTAATAACTTGAAAATATATTGCGCTATAACCACAACAACTGACTGTCGTCTGCAAAACTAACTGGGTAAGATCTTCGAATGGTTGATCAAATAACACGCTATCTATGAACGTCTCGAAATGTAGAATTGTGACTTACTCGAATAAAGCACACCAATGGTTTACAACTATACTCTGAAGAATACAGTGCTTACTCGAAATTATGTAATTAGAAACCTTGGTGTGTACTTCGATTGCAGTTTCAGTTTTCTAAACATTTTGATCAAATATGTAGGTCTGTTTTAAAAACTATGGCACATATTTTATGAATTTCACGAGTTTTCGCGAAAGTTTCCTAAGTGTTAAATCTTAATTCTGTAGTATTGCTGCTAAGAATTATTGCCTGCTTGTAACCGTTTGAAGAAATGTATAAATAGAGATAGGTGTAGATGTGTTTATCTTGTAGTGCATTTATTGTCGTTTAAAAGGGATTTTCAGTTGGATAAATAAAGATATTATTGTTATTAAAATTTTGAAAATTCTGAAATAATATTATGGAAGGTGGCTATATGAGAGTAATGAGATGCATCACCAGAGCTCAAGAATGGTATTATTTTAGAAATTTTTCCCACATTCGGAAAAGTAGAGGATCATATCCAAGCTACATTTCTCCTTTTTTATTATTTCTAAACTTTTTATGATGAGGTAAACCGAGAAATCGACTTTATTGTCACCGCAATTTGCATATTCCAATTGAAACACTCTGCGAAAATAGAAAAAAGTAACGCTACCACAGAGAAAAAAGGAAATAATCTCCGACTCGTAAATTTTAACGGCACGCAGTAAAACGTGCGGAAAAAAAACTTTTGTTAATCCAAAATCCGCCTCCGCCAAACACGACGACGACGACGACAACGACACGAATGGGAGAAAAATAAAAAAGAAAGTGTCTAAAAAGAACCGTTCCTCGTCCCTAAAATCTGATATGGGTCTAGATACTCGAACTGTAACACTTTTCACCATAAAACGTGTACAGTGTGATGGGTATCGCGTTGGCCGCGTTTAAGCCTTGATGTGTTAAGTGTTGACAGTGTAAGAAGATCGCCAGAGTACTCTCCAAAGGTCTTCCTCTGAGGACATAATAGAACTTGCCACTTTAACAACGGCGAAAGTGTGTCACGGATGCTTCTTTTTTATTCGTTAAGGAATGCGTATCGCCTCTTCACAGGGATAAAATGCTTACGAAGGTGTTGGTGAAATATTTACTTCGGCGTGCGTTTCATAGTTCAGTAGTAAACAAGACTAATGGATATGATCATCTAAAGCTATCGTATTTCATAACAATTCTTGAGATATTCTACAATAAGTTGAAGTTGGCATGTAGTTTTATTATTCCTAAGATATTTGCTTTAATAAATTTAATATTTTTCTTAATGAATATTTGACAAAATAATGTTGCTATTATCAAACGCAATTGCATATATATGTTATAAGTAAATATAGCAATAGAATTATTGAAGAAAGCACAGATAAGAGACTTCCGATCAGAATATGTAAGAGTGTAAGTTTACTTCATTCATTTCGTTTATTTATTCTAAATTTGTGAGCAGGAAAGTAACATGACACATTCTCAATTACTTCTACAGGTGAAACTTCATTGTACCATTAGTGTAAACTGCAAAAACAAATAATTTTTTTCTAAATTATGCTGAGGTTTCAATCTTAACTTGTGTACATGTATATACACAATTAGGTGTATTTTACGATGTAAACTAATAAAATTTCCAAATTTCCTGCTTATTACACCGTTTCAATTAAAGTAGAAGTTAATGAAAATTGAACCCATGTCCACTGTTTACCAGGCAGGTGTTCTGCCATTAAGCTACCAAGTTACTAAGACCGTAACTTTCGATTCCTTAATTATGCCATAAATTTCCTTATAGAAACAGATCTTTAATTGAGAGCCAGCAATAGGTCTTATTATTACTAAATCCATACGCAATTGCATATATATACATGTGTATACACACAATTACGTGTATTTTGCGATGTAAATTAATGAAAACTTGAAATATTTAGTTAAGAATAATATTTTCTTCCAAAAGGTACTTTGTCAAGGAAGCGGACGTAAAAGACTATCAATTATCAGATTCAGACCAGAATGTATTCATAATTCTGGAACTAAAGTTTTCATTATTTCAACTGTCAGATTCCTATTCGTAAGTTTCACATGTGGGCGAACAAAGTTAACTAAACCATCAAGAGCAAAGTCGGATTTAGATTTGCACATCCAAAACATTAACAAGTTGCTAACTAATTGCTACATTGGAATCTGGTATGATGTAGTTTTCCATTGTTGAATGAACATAGCTTAGATGAAAGTTGCCAGTGCTAATTTATCGGTTGTTGCTCGATTTCTTTTGTCGTCAAACCTAATAAAGCTATATATTCCTTCAAATTGAAATATGGGCATCGTGGCTTCATATATGGAACTAGCAAATTCATCAGAAAAAAGTTCCTTTGCAGGAACATCCCCATTTTTGCCAACTCCAGCATAAATCAGTAATCTGAAAAATATATACAGTCCGCCAAGATTTACATAAGTTCACGTTTTTGACTTCCCATTGTAAACACGTCTTGCTTCTAAGTTGGTATAGTGCAACTATATATTTTTGCGCCAAGTATTTTCCATCTTTCCCTTTTTTCAACCGTTTACTACTACTGAAACTTTCTCCACTTTTACATACGGTTCTAGCTTTTGAGTTCAGCACTGAGAAACACACAAAGAAAGTGACTAAAGTTAAAACAATTTTTAAAACGTATTTTTTTGCAGGCCTGTGTAATTTACTACGGTTGAGTGAAAAGATCATCATTCATGTATTTCAGAGAATTGTTTTTATTGATGCGTATGAAATCACAATATAGCTTACGATTATATCTTAGACAATCCTGTACTCTACTTAAACAATTATTATACATTTTTTGCTATTTTCCGCCATAACGATTTTGATTTCAGTAGAATGTTTTTCCTGATATTTAAAGCGATTCTTTTTTTTCAACTTCAAGTCATTTATATGTTCTTTAGTAAACCACATTGGATTAGCACCTACACAAATACATTTCAATAAAGAGTTTTTATGAAGACATTTTTGAGTCTAAAGATGGCTATTTGAAAACTGATTTTAGGAAGAATTAGTTTTCTGCTCACTTAAGTATGAAAACTAGTTTTATATAAAATATTATGGACAGTTATTGTATTACGATGATAATTCATGAATATTCATAGCATGGAATATAAATTACTGATTTGCAATATCAACCAATTGACTACATTAATTAACTTAAAACGACTAGAGTAATATCTATTCTACATATTGATGCCTACGCAACACATTGTTATTATATGATATACAACGATGATACTATGTAATTCATGTTTACAATATCTCAAATGATAATTGCGGACATATGTACATACATACATATGTATACTACTAAAACAATACAGTTTTCGTGCCGCCAGAAATAGAACGGGTTATAATCGGACATGTGTCTAATACAGAGGACCGTGAAATGTGTTTAACACTTTGACAATTAGTTATTAAAACATTATACGTGGAAAGGCCAAATCATTGTCCAAATTTATATTGTAAACACTGATCATCTATTGAAGTGCGCCCATACATAATCCATTAGAAACGGTCAAGCATAAACGAACCGTAAATTTGTATTGAACAAGACCGAATACATTTATTAATCTGGGTGTAAATAGATACTCAGCAATATATACCTATATAGCTATAAATATGTAATGTAAGAGAATATGGGTTTAGTATTGTGAAACAAAAATGCAAAGGAGACAGACTAAAAGAGATTAGAAATATATATTCCACACTTTATTATTCTTTCTTATGTTTTTGCATTTCTTTTAAATTTAAATTTGAATAACTATTGATTATTAACGTATTAAAGCTAATGGTGTTAAAAAGGTGTTAATTTTTTCCCTCTATTGAAATTTTTAGCACCACTTCTATCAATTCAATGATTTGTAAATAAATCACTTAAAAAATTTTTAACATCTAAACCAAAATGCGCAGGATAGTTGTCATGTTGAATCTAATGATCTCTTGCGACTTCAATTCAAAATATCTCCTTCAATTTCAAAATATCTAATAATATTATTATTAAAAATTCTGGTAGACATATTAACTTTAGGATTTTGTTGAGCCAAATGTACTGTATTCTGAACATTTGGTTCGTTATTTAAGGTAAAGAGAAGTCAATTTTTATTTAGCTTATGACAAAGTACATATCAAGACAGCTTTTACGAAAATCACAACTTCGAATCCAGATTTTGAAGGCATTAAATGGCTTCAAGGATGGTTTTCTTCGTGAAGTCTTCTTGTGTGCCAGGGAAGGCTCGACGTCCACATTCGTACCTTAGTGAAGTCAATGATGCATATCGGTGACAGAAAACGACGATTGTTGTTAGCGCCTTCTTACATTTCGTAACAAAACGCACTCCTATGTTTTACATCAATAGCAAAACTTTCTTGAGGATATTGTGGTTCATATGGATGATAATTGTATTTTTTTATATTTTCCACACCCGCTCATTAATTGGCTAAATTCAAGAAAAATTTTACCCAAGATGTATTACATACATACGAGGGAGCGTTTTTATATTCGCGGAATGAGCGGGTTGTAGAGGGGTGAGTAGGCGTATTGGGGACGTGGCCTGTGCAGCGACTCATGATTAGTATAAATACGAAGTTTCATTGTTATTAGACAGTTAGTCTTTGAGCTATCGTCTACCAAGTACCATAATCAGGAGTGAAAAGTGAAATATGGAAAAAATCGAATATCGTGCCGTTATAAAGTTCCTTACCAGGCAAGGAAAATCAGTCGCGACCATAATGAATGAGATGTCATTGGTTTACGGCGACTCTTGTCCAGGAAAAACCATGGTGTACAAGTGGCATAGTTTATTTAAACAAGAAAGGGAATCCCTTTAAGACGACCCGAGGCCGGGCAGGAGCATTGAGGTGACCACGCCAGCACTTATCCAAAAAGTTGAACAAATTGTACTCGAAGATGCTCGACTAAAGAAGAAACAACTCGCAGAAATGGTTGGAGTATCCGATACAATAATTTTTAAAATCCTACACGATCATCTCGGCATGTCTAAGGTCAGCACAAGATGGGTGCCGAGAATGCTCACGCCGCCGCAAAAACAACAGCGCGTAGAATGTTCGCGTGCATTTTTGGACCTCTGTAATGAAGACAAGGATGGTGTATTGAGTGGAATTGTTACTGGAGACGAAACTTGGGTTCATCATTATTAACCTGAGTCCAAACAAGACTCCATGCAGTGGCATAAAAAGGGAACAGCACCTCCCAAGAAATTTAAAGTGTCACAATCAGCTGGGAAACTCATGGCAACGGTATTTTGGGACTCGGAAGGAATATTGTTGATTGATTATAAACACAAAGGTGTTTCTATAACCGGAGAATATTACGCTTCAATATTAGAGCGACTAAAAGAAGCCATTAAAGAGAAAAGACGGGGAAAATTGACAAAAGGTGTTCTGCTTTTGCACGACAACGTGCCCGTCCAGAAGAGCCGCGTTGCGTTAGCTGCCCTGCATAAGGTGGGCTTCGAAATTGTGAATCACCCACCCTACAGCCCAGACCTAGCCCTGAGTGATTATTACCTGTTTCCGAAAATGAAAAAAGAGCTGCGGGGTAAAAAATTTACTGCCGATGATGAAGTCAAGGAAGCAGTTTCGGTGTATTTTGCAGATAAAGAGAAATCATTTTTTTGTGAGGGTATAAATAAATTAATTGAAAGATGTGAAAAATGTATCCGTCATGCAGGTGAA
Source organism: Dermolepida albohirtum (assembly GCA_031893035.1). Taxonomy (NCBI): domain Eukaryota; kingdom Metazoa; phylum Arthropoda; class Insecta; order Coleoptera; family Scarabaeidae; genus Dermolepida; species Dermolepida albohirtum. Next base: position 182,492 of record JAVIWB010001960.1, on the reverse strand, counting down.
TATATTGAAAAAGAAAAATAATTTGGCTTTTTTATTTCCACCCCTTGTCCCCCATTCCGCGAATATAAAAACGCTCCCTCGTATATGTATGCTGGATCCGTTTTTACCATTGACAAAGCATGCTCTTCATGTGATATGATTGTTATTTAGAAAATCTATTCTTTCAGTAAAGATAATTGTTTATACTTACCACCCCTACTTTTCGATTCTACAGAAGTATTTAAATGTTTTTCAAAATTTTGCACATATTTCTGAATAGTTCTTGCAGATGGTACAGGTCTACTATTAAATTTAACGGCAAGCAGGAGCCACTACATTTTCATCATCAAAGCTTTTCTTTCGTTGGTATGATTATTCATTGTGCTACAAATAAATCTCAAATCAAGCCTTAATCTCGCATTTATTACTTAGTAATAAACAAGCAGTAAGAAATTTACTGACTTATACAAACTAATTACAAATTAATTTGACAAATACCTCCGATTTGAAAATTAAAAGTTATTTAAAAACTGTCAGAGTTTAAATTAAAAACTGTCAGAATTTAAATTAGTATTTTAAAATAAAATTCACACTTTTAGTCTTGTTGTTACTATCATTTGATTCGCAATAATTTTCTCTTTCTATTGACACCATTGCGTCTCTTGTCAGTACAATTGGCGAGCAACAATAGTCAAAAACGACTTTGAGAACGAATGAACGGTATACATAATAAATTAGAAAATAAATTTGTAGTTGCAATAGTGGAGTACTGCTTACTGTGACGATATATAAAATAATATAAAAATAGGGAAGTTTTTAATAATATCCAGTTTAAGAACAATGCAATTGTTTATTAATAACACCACTGTTTTTACTTTACCATTTTCTCATTTTTAAGAACGTTCTGAAATAATTGGCATTTGGACAATAAGCAATTTTCCTTATTTTCTAATGAAGCTTCCAATTTAATAAATGAAATTGCGAGAGTTTAAAAGCTTCTTCCATTTTTAAATTTCGTACTATAATCCGAGTATGAATTTAGATCCACCACTCAGACGTAATTATGTATTTTCCATAACGTATCTCAGTTACCCGGGCGAGTGTCGAACAATTGCATTGTAACGTAATTAAGCAGATGTCTAGATCCGAAGGCGACATGGTCACTTGTCCACTACCGCACGTAGCAAGCCATCTTATACCAATCTAACTTTTAATTATCTGACTCTGAACCGGGAGTGAGTTTAATGGCGTTGCTATGAATGTAGCGGATCGTCTTTTCAACGTTTGAAACTCCGAACTGCATTATCATCGCTCTGTCAGAATTGCCTAATACTGGATAAGGACTAAACGGAATAATACTTGTTTGTCTCATCTGTTATTGATTTGGATATCCCTGGTCAATATCCAGTAGTATCACTGGAAAGAAAATTAACGTACATCTAGGGAAAAGACATATGCAATAGGGAAAAAAGGAAATTTTTCGTTTTTGGAGGAATTAATCCAAAAGTTTTAAAGGAGCTTCTATACTGAGATATAGGATAAACTGAAAACGAGATATTAACGTTGAAATATGCTACAGAAACATTTCTTCCAGAAAACATTTTAAAGTAGGTTTATTAAAATTCAAACAATTAAATATAACAAAATAAGATGACAAAAAGTAAGACATGAACGGAAAATAGAAAAAATTCAATAAATTAATACAAAACAGTTCAAGCAAAATAACAGTATTCCAAATTTAAAAGAAAACTGCATAAGAAAGTAACAGAAAGTCGTATTCGTACAAATGTTTAAGTAATTCTAGGTCTAGGACCTAAATTTAATATGTACGATAACAACAATGTTCACTTAACAGATAAAATTCCCACATACTTAACTTCATTCTTCATATAGCTCATCATCAAACACTTGCCATGCTCTCTTATGAATATCCTGCCAGTTTCGACAGATGAAGTCGTACATATGCTTCGAAAAATAAAACCTTGTAACACAGCAAGTCATGATGGTTTTCCTGTTTTTGTTTAAAGATTGACAAACAAATACTATGTGAGCCATTATCAAAAATTTTTAATTTAGTAATCGGTTCGTCCACTTTTCCCGATTTTAGGACGGTAAATCTGATTATTTCAGTTTTCAAACATGCGGATAGAAATGATTCTAAAAACTATAATCATTTTATAGACTTGTTTCGAGGCTTTCGAACAGTCGCCATAAATTCAAGTTACATGCATGTGCGTCACCACATATTTCCATATATCAACAGGGGTTTAAAGTAAGACGATCAACTGTAGTAAACTCAGAAGAAATTACGTAATTAATCAATGCTTGAATGAAAAATAAGTTATTGCAATATACAGAGACACAACCTTCCAAAATGTCCTCCTTCGATTTTCCTTTAGCAACTGTAAATCATGTGGAACCCTATTTAGTCATCAGATCGACTTACGTTACAATGGATATACTCTCAGCACATACACCGCAATCTCAGGGATTTCTGAAAGGGCCCAATTTAGAGCCTCTGCTATTTAATATTTATATAGACGATCTCTTATCTTCCGTCGATTGCAGAGCTCTCAAGTATGCTGACGATCTAAAAATATTTTCAAGAATCTCTAACGTTTCAAATTGCAGAACGTTGCAGGAAAGCGTTGAGGTGATTTCTGTTTGATTTCATTTAAAAATAATTCGGTTGGGCATTAATAGATGTGCGATTATCACTTACACCAAATGTAAGCAACCTATTACATATTACGTTGAACTGATCCATGATTTGACATGTAGTTCAAATTTGCAAAGCGTATAGAAACGATTCGTAACTCTGCATTTCGACCTCTAGGCTTTTAATAAGAAAATAGAGAAGTTTTCTAATACTGAAAACTTTATATTACAGTCTAACGCCACCCAAATTAGATACTTCTATAATAAGATAACCGATATATATTAACCAACAACTTAATTTGGAAAAAAATCGGATGATATTTTTGAAGCGTTTAGCTTTCAGATCCGATGGGGTATACTTCTGCGACGTACATATATTATATTACTCTTTTGGGAAGGCGGTCACTGACTGATTGAAGAAAGATTTGCTATTAAAAGAAAATATTGTTATAAAATAATCTATACTTGAACTTACTGAATATAGGCCTTTGGACATACTTCTTCAATACTCTGTTTTCTCAGGATTAAGTCAAAAGATTTAAAAACATTTCGGCATCAAAATTGTTTTTGGGACCTTCGAAAGTGTCAATGTATATATTTGATAAAAAATACCAATTCTCGGGAGTGTACCCCTTTGGAAAAATTGAGATTTCCGTGAAAATAAAAAGTTTGGAATTTAGACTTCGAAATATGTAAGTGCTGCTCTAAGCTAATACAACCCAAACCGACTGTATTTTATAGTGAAATTATTCAAACTTTGGAGATAATCTATTTACACATTGAAAAGTTAATATTTGTACATAGTTCTTCAACTTTCTTTTCTCTCATGATGAAGTCAAAAGAGTTAAGATACATTTCGACATCAAAATCGTTTTTAGGACCTTCGAAAGTATCAACAAACAAAAATTTGTTAAAATACTATAACTTTTGAAAAATGCGAATTTTTGCAATCAAAACAGAAAATTACGAATTTGCGCTTCCTGATACATAAAACTATTCTAAACCAGTAAAAACCAAACTCACTATTTTTTATAGCAAAATCATTCAACTTTCGAGTCATCATTTTAACAGTTTTTAAAATTTTGTTTTCTCTCAGGATTAAACCAAAAGAGTTTGACATCAAAATCGTTTTTGGGACTTTAAAAAATATCAACTCACAATAATTTGTTAAAATAAAATAACTTTGGAAAAATACCAATTTGTACGATAAAGTTGAGATTTTCATCAAAACAAAATGTTTCGAATTTAAGCTTTTTCGTACGACTGTAGTTTTAGGCTACGCCAGCTCACTATTTTTTATAGCAATATTATTCAAACGTTCTATTTACACTATGAAAAGTTAATATTTTGACATAGTTCTTTAATTTGCTGTTCTCTCAGGGTTAAGTCAAACAAGATAGATATATTTCGACATCTAAATCGTTTTTATGGCCTACGAAAGAATAAGGATACACAAGTTTTTCAAAATACATTAACTTTTGTTGAAAAATACCAATTTTTGCGAGTGGAAAAATTGAGATATTTATCAAAATAAAAAGCTTCAAATTTGAACTTAGTAATATGTAAAACTGCGATTCTAAACTAGTAGAATGTTGATATATTTTATTGCAAAATCACCCAAACACACAATTTAAATTTAAAGTTATAAACTAAAATTATTTGCCGAATTTATTAAGTTAAAAAGGCAAAAGAAATAGTCAAGAGAACTACTTTTAAAGACTAATATTCCCTAAGTTGTATTGGGGACAATTATCTTAGAAAAAAAAATAAGTTAATGTTATTGAGAAAAAAATTACCCGAACAATCACAACTAAAATATCTGACCTTGGTTACATCGCTATTTCGGGAAGTTTGATTGGTCGACGGTAGATTACTGTTCTTCATCCACTATAAAAATGGTCCAGATAAAGAAGGGAGTAGGTATAAAAAGAAACACCTGAATATTCAGGAAAAGGCAAACACAATAGAAATAATACTCATCGATATAAGGGAATGAGAAAAAATTCTTTCCTTTTAACGATATTTTTCTTTCTAAGAATATAAAACTGCTCATGAAAAAGAACGAATGCAAATCGTATATATCCTCTCAAATGAGGTAAATTAAATTTCTTTCTCCGAAATTTCCTCAATTATCTCCAAAGGTAGTAGAGGGCTTATTACTAACTTTGCAACAGAAAAGGCTTTCGATTGACAATTTTACTTTTCCCAATGTAGATTCAAAGATGAGTGGTGTGATATTTCCCGAATTTACAGGCATGCGTACAAACTCAAAAACAAAGAATTTACGACAAAGAAAATGCGAAATTTAAGATCACCTACGCGGTACGATTAAAAATATGTCTAATCAAATACGGCCTTCTCAGACTTAGAGATCACCAATAGACGGAAAATTAATTAGAAACTCTATAAAGAAAATGTGATATGATAAAACTAAATTTAATTAAGGTGTTACCGGCAACTAACGGTATAGGATTGTTGACATTAATTTTTTTATAATTCTTTTATTTATTAATTGGCTGTTCCATTTAAAATAAAAAGTTACCTACATACCTTGTATATTTTACAAAATAGAATACTCGATCTCAAATAACTTTTACACGAACCGAATGCATGCGTAATAAACCGAGTACAGGTGCTGCCACGCCCTGTATGTGGTTTCAAATTAAAGTAATTCAATTAAGAAGAAGGGTTTCTTCACTTTCTCAACTCAACTATTCTCTTAAATATACCATACTTGTGCAACAAGCAAAAAGGATACTTTTTCCATCACGACGAAAATGACCAATATTTTTACGAATTCTATCATCTCTACGGATCGCTTGAGGACGTACCGACTGACGATGCGGTTTTCCAATTATCGGGAAGCGACCGGATACCGACCGGTTATTCGGCGTATTCCGAGCTCGTACCGGTATCCGAAACATCTTTCATGTACATATACACGTGCCGGGATGGAGTGACGGTCCCTGGAGGAAGCCACTTTCATTCAGAACGCCGGATTTCATCTACTGACCTGACAGGATCTTTGAGGTTGTAGGTAAATTGACATTGCGTGTGATACTGTCGGTTTGTATATTTCTCGTTATTTGCAGTGAAAGGGAAAGTCGAAATAGATGACTGAGCGAAATTTCGGCAGGGAATGGAATTACTCAGTTCAAATTTGTACGGACGCACCACCATCCCTTTTATCTTCAAACTCTTCTATTGTCTTAGGTTCGTATTTCCGTTTATGGGTTTAGAATAGTCCTTTTAAAGACTCCATAGCGATTTTAATAGAATTTGGTAAAAATCAACTTTAGTGTATATTGAAAGTAAATGCTTGGATAGTAATATTATTGGATTTTGTGTCTATTACAATTTTGAAATATTCTGGCTACGCTGTACCCTATTATTTATTAATTCACCTACAATTTTGATAAGTGATTATTGAGAGTAGAGGTAGAAGTAGGAAATGTATGCAAAAAAAATTTATTGTTTTTTTATACAAAATATATAGTATGTTAATTTGGTACGTAGACTTCCGCGGTCGTGGTCCATGCTATCTGCTTCTGGGTTTTCCGGGCTGGAACCGCGTCACTAATATATCTGCCGACGTTTCGTACCCATTTGTATGGGACATCTTCAGGGCTGAACTACTGCACTGAAACTGGTGTAAGTCGATGGGGGACGTGTTTATATATGGATAATGGGTCATGGGTCAATGGAGCGTTACGGTTACGGTTGGTTCAGATATGTGGATGACACCTTTGTTATTTGGCCCCATGGTCGGGATTCCTTGAACAACTTCCTCGTTTTCTTAAATTCACAACACGATTCCATAAATTTCACCATGGAGATTGAATCTGAAGGTTCCCTTCCCTTCCTCGACGTCTTGGTAACTCGTCATCTGGATGGTTCACTAGGACATTCAGTGTACCGCAAACCCACACACACTGATCGGTATCTCAATGTCCTCTCCCATCATCATCCTGCCCAGAAACAGGGCGTTATCAATTCCTTAGTCCAAAGAGCTGTCAACATATCTGACCAGCATTCTATATCCCGGGAATTAAGTCATGTTACCAAAGCTCTCATAAATAATAATTTCTCCAACCATAATATTCAGCGAACCATAGATCGACATCTTAATCCCAAAATCTCACAACTTAATACACAGCTTACATCATCTCCCCCCTCTCTAAAGCCCACCTACCCTATATACACGGTGTTACTGACCGCATCAGTAGGGTTCTTCTCAAAAACAACATCAAAACCATCTTCAAACCCTATTCCAAATTATCTGACCCTTTTTCCGTAAAAGACCATGTTTCCTTAGAATCAGCTGGTGTGTACAGGATGCCTTGTTCATGCGGCAGGGCATATATTGGTGAAACAAAGCGGTCTGTCGGCACTCGTGTTTCTGAACATGAGCGTTGTACTAGGTTGCTGCGCATAGCCGGTTCTGCACTTGCCGAGCATAGGCTGGAAACCGGGCACCATATTCAGTTTAATTCAACCAAGATCCTATCCCGCACTAACCACTTCTTTGGTCGCAAAATCCGTGAAACTATAGAGATCTTTAAGCACCCCAATAATCTTAACCGCGATGATGGCTACCCCCTACATAACGCTTGGCAATCCTGCATCTCTAATCTACCCAACCGCAACCGTAACGCACCATTGACCCATGACCCATTATCCATATATAAACACGTCCCCCATCGACTTACACCAGTTTCAGTGCAGTAGTTCAGCCCTGAAGATGTCCCATACAAATGGGTACGAAACGTCGGCAGATATACTAGTGACGCGGTTCCAGCCCGGAAACCCAGAAGCAGATATATAGTATGTTGTATATTTGCAACACCATGAACTAAAACTCATATAACACACGCGCAATGTACTCTTCTGATGTCATCTTCTTGAAAGTTCATAAGCTTCCGAGTTCATATTTCTGGGAATTATTCTTGATAAACGCACGACAATGTTGTACTTGTACGCAAATCAGATTTGTCAGGATTTACTTTGGCAAAGTAATTTATCGACCCATTATAAATCTAAATATTATAAGAATGTCCTGTGTCACAAAGTATAAACATTTCGAAGCCCCAGGTATGGGGCTTCATAGGATTTTTCTACTTGAAACGAATTTGCTATATATCTATAGGTACAGATGAAAATTATTTTTTAACATGAGGCCTTATTTTAGGAAGGAGATCGAAACATACATTGCTCTTCTATTCAGCTGCCTATTCCCAAGTTGCTTCTCATCTATCTTTCTGTCAGCATACCATAGCGACCATCACTAACTGGTACAATTTCACTCAATTCGTTGCTACTGTTCTAGGTTCTAGAAAACAAGTGGATGCTTTATATACAGACTTCTTAGGTCTTCGATCGTCGGGATCATTCATTGTTTTCTTCAGAACTTTATCATTTCGAATTCAATTACTCTTTGATCGCGTTTTAATCCTACTTATTCCAATAATCATAGTACGTGCTTTACAATGGCTACTCATCTACTAATTATATTGAAACATCTGGGGCAATGTAGGGTTCAATGTTGCTCTCTTCTCTTCAATATTTTCATTAATGATATTGAACATGCTGTATCTTCTGAAAAAGTTCTTTGTACTGATAATTTAAAAATATTTCAAGTAATTTCTGCTTCAGGGAATTGTGACCTACTTCAAGCTGATATAAAGAGCACAGCAGAGTTGTGTACAGTAAATAATATTTCTTTAAATACAGGTAAATGTAAAGTAGTATTCGAGGTCGTTGTTTTTAATTACAGACTACACAATGGCGAATTGTAACGAGTTGGCTTAATTAAGGATTTGGATATATTCTTTGATGTGAAATTGATTTTCAAAAATTACCTACTTTTGTTACCTCGTCAGTCGTGAAGGGCTTGGGTTTCATTATAAGACACCTCAGAATATTTAATAGTTTTCCAGTTCCAAGTTCATTCCTTATCCGTAGTTCCTTGCCGCCTTGAATACTATTTTCTAATATGGTTCCTTTTTATCAATCATAAACGTTAGCTGCAGATTATCCAGCGTTAGCATTTTATTGTTATCGTTGAAATGAATTATGCTTTTCAACTGTTCGAATCATACTTATTGCATTTCTGACGCATGATATTCCTATATCTAATCTGCAATAACAGCAGCTTCTTGGCAACATCGACTACAAATTTGTTTCATTTACAATTCAATATCAATCAAACAATCGTTGACGAAGTATTTGAAAAAATCGTATGCTATATCTAAATCCAAAATTTCAAAACAAGGTATTAAGGAGCATAATTAATTCTCTTTAGTATTGCAGGTTAAGGGTGACCCGCACAGGTACACCTTTAACCGGTTCGTTAGTTAATTTTCCAAGTCATGAACGGCTTCTTCTTCATGTCAATTTTGAAGCCATCCAGCTTCTCGACGATACAAACCAGATCGGAAGATTCAAGAAGATAAAACCTTTCGAGGTGTTAGTTTGTGCGCACAGTAATATTAGTATTCTAAGTTATTAGAAAAATTAAGGGTTTCCAGTGAGTACGAAATTATTCATTCATCTATATTAGATCAGATTGTAATACACGTATTAGTAAATGTCCCTAAGAGTACTTCTGTTAACAAAAATTCTCCAGATATCTATACTTTATTTTAAAGACAAAATGCGTGGCTCTTGATGACAAGCTGTATTAGAAAAGAATATAGGAAAGGAACGGGAAATATCTCGGATATTAACGGAATCGCCATTTATTTCGGCTTCCAAAAATAAAATCGAATTCTCGGTTATCCTAATCTATATGAAAGAAAAAATATTGAGAAAGCTAATCCTCCTCCATTTGAATTGGCCAAGTAGTAGTTGCATGGAGATGTTTGCATGTCAACACGAAAAGTAGATTTATTTTATCACCCAGTGCACGAGATAAATGAAATCTATTCAGGCGCAGTCGACGTAGCAGAACTGAAAAATAAAGTTCTAATCGGATCTCTTCCACTGAAAGGATATCCATTCGGAAATGACATCCTCCTGCAGTGGGAATACAATTTAAGCAACGGAATGCGTCTTAATAAAATGATGAATGTCTACTCGTATATACACACACACACACAAACTTCGATATCCAATATATACGTGAATGAAAACTGAATAGAATTTAGTGCAAGTTTCCAATGACTAATCGCTTCCAACAACGAAGACGATTTTTGGAATTTACCAATAGACGCATTAGGCAATAGAGGAGACATCGAGATACGATTAAAAAGACTCGCCTCGGTCGATAATCGGGTCTAGGCGAAGATTTCCTTCTCCTTCTACCACGCGAGGATTGGTACTCTGCAAACGATAAATCCCGAATTGTACAGAGCATCAGAACTGCTGGGATTGCATCAGTTCACTTTGTTCAGTTTTCGAAATTTACTGCCTACTCTATCGTAGAGATTGAAGGTGTAACTACATTTGCCCATAGTTTTTTAATTTAGATTTATTTTTTATAATATATTCGACAATTTACTTTACTTTCTGTAGTTCTGCTACTTTTTTTCCTCTGCTACAGAATTAGTTTTTATCGTCTTTCGTTGCTTTATGGAGAATGCAATTTAGATTCCAATCAAAATATGTTGTATTAGTAATAACATTACATGCAGTTTTATTATTTCGAAATAAACTGTAAACCGAATAAGATACAGATTTAAAATCAGCACGATGTAAGCAAACTCGATTATTGAGATGAGGAAATTCTTTTTAATTTGTTTTCCAACTTGTCGACGAATGCTACCTACTCCCTCAAAATAACTCTATGAACTAGTAATCGAGAAAAATAGGAAAATCATATGTTCTATTCGATCTTTCTCGGATCGTTGTAATAATTTATTTTCGTTAATAAAATTGTCATCAATAAAGCAGAGAAAAGTTTTAATGGAGACTCTAATTAACTGAATTAATCAAAGAAGGTAAATAAAACCCATTTTCACAATAATATTCATATTCTATATACGCATTTCGACAAATAAGCTGCTATCCTAAGAAGATAATTAAAATCACAGCGTCGCACCTGGATTCGCGATAATAATCGCACAGAAACAAATCCTTATCAGACATTCACCGTCAAACGCCAAACATACACTGTAGATTCGTCTAGTATTAAGTTAACCACTTATATTAAAGTATAGCCCCAGTTTACACGCGCGAACCTTTTTTTAATGTAGGTATTTTCCTTTTCCAGGAATTCAAACAGACAATAATATGGTATTGTACCCCTACCGGTGTCCAACACATGATTTTTGTTTTTTGAAATAATAATATATGCTTATGCTTATTTTCTAGCACGTGCTTTGCTAAACTGAATTTCTTAGGTCGATTAAATTTAATGCGCGCCATATTTTCTTTATACCGGGTTGCTATCGAACGTATTGTCTCATCGATGTAATGCTTATTGCAATCTAGATATTTATTTCGTAAATCCCCAACATCTGATTTCACTCCACTTTGCCTTTTGCATTTCCTAAGAGAGATTTTATGGAGTTACTGGACCAAAATGTCACTTGATAACAATGCTCACATGCTCTATTTAAATTTAATCGACCTAAGGAAACCAGTTTAGCAAAGCACGTGCTGTAAAATAATAATAATGTAACCGCAGATTGTCTACATTTAATCAAAAATTTAAATATTCATCCTGAATTAGGTAATATGTAAGCATATACATTTTAAAAAGGGAAAACCGTGTGTTAAACACCGATAAGTGTCCAGCGACATATACGAGGGAGCGTTGTTATATTCGCGGAATGGGGGACAAGGGGTGAAAATAAAAAACCAAATTATTTTTCTTTTTCAATATATTCACCTGCAAGACGGATACATTTTTCACATCTTTTAATTAATTTATTTATACCCTCATAAAAAAATGATTTCTCTTTATCTGCAAAATACGCCGAAACTGCCTACTTGACTTCATCATCGGCAGTAAATTTTTTACCCCGCAGCTCTTTTTTCATTTTCGGAAACAGGTAATAATCACTCGGGGCCAGGTCTGGGCTGTAGGGTGGATGATTCACAATTTCGAAGCCCACCTTATGCAGGGCAGCTAACGCAACGCGGCTCTTGTGGACGGGCGCGTTGTCGTGCAAAAGCAGAATACCTTTTGTCAATTTTCCCCGTCTTTTCTCTTTAATGGCTTCTTTTAGTCGCTCTAATATTGAAGCGTAATATTCTCCGGTTATAGAAACACCTCTATCTTTATAATCAATCAACAATATTCCTTCCGAGTCCCAAAATACCGTTGCCATGAGTTTTCCAGCTGATTGTGACACTTTAAATTTCTTGGGAGGTGCTGTGCCCTTTTTATGCCACTGCATGGAGTCTTGTTTGGACTCAGGTTCATAATGATGAACCCAAGTTTCATCTCGAGTAACAATTCCACTCAATACACCATCCTTGACTTCATTACAGAGGTCCAAAAATGCACGCGAACACTCTACGCGCTGTTGTTTTTGCAGCGGCGTGAGCATTCTCGGCACCCATCTTGCGCTGACCTTAGACATGCCGAGATGATCGTGTAGGATCTTAAAAATTGTTGTATCGGATACTCCAACCATTTCTGCGAGTTGTTTCTTCTTTAGTCGAGCATCTTCGAGTACAATTTGTTCAACTTTTTGGATAAGTGCTGGCGTGGTCACCTCAATGCTCCTGCCCGGCCTCGGGTCGTCTTCAAGGGATTCCCTTCCTTGTTTAAATAAACTATGCCACTTGTACACCATGGTTTTTCCTGGACAAGAGTCGCCGTAAACCAGTGACATCTCATTCATTATGGTCGCGACTAATTTTCCTTGCCTGGTAAGGAACTTTATAACGGCACGATATTCGATTTTTTCCATATTTCACTTTTCACTCCTGATTATGTTACTTGGTTGACGATAGCTCAAAGACTAACTGTCTAATAACAATGAAACTTCGTATTTATACTAATCATGAGTCGCTGCACAGGCCACGCCCCCAATGCGCCTACTCACCCCTCTACAACCCGCTCATTCCGCGAATATAAAAACGCTCCCTCGTATTTGTCTCTTCGACTTCCTGGAAAAGGAAAATTCCACAGTTAAAAAAGATTCGCATGTGTAAGCGAGGGGAGTACAATACAATTTAAATTATGTCAAATGAATCTAGAGTGTTTGACTTACGAGTATGACAGTGAACGTCTAGTACGGATTTATTCCTTTGCGATTTTTACTGCGGACCCAGATGAAGCACTGTGATTAATTATCTGCTGATGGTAACAACTTAATTCTCGAAATGAGTATAAAGAATACTAGCATTACTATGGAAAGGAGATTTATTTACTTTTTTTTAATTAATGGTTTTCACCGTTTATTATTTTACTTCTACGATTATAGTAAACAGCGTATATAACTGACGAAAATTGTTATGCATTACTAAACAAGATGCATTCTAACGACATTCGACATTCGTTACGTGAATGTCAGTAATGATTTAAGTGCAGACGCAGCTGAAATATTGCTATGAAATATTTTCGTGAAGTCCTGATGAAAATTCGTTTACATCCCGTCATCGTAAATTGGTTCCGTTCGTACCTGCACAAAATTCAGGCGGATATACTTTTCTCGAATGATTGATTAATCAATTTATTGGACAATAAAAATATTACACCATTTGTCATCACATACATCATCGATATAATAAAAAAATGCCTAATAATGTACAAAAAATAAAATATTTACATACAAATATAGTTGGCTGTGTGAGTGTTCGGTCAGCGGTGCGTGCTTCGGAGAAGTGCCAATGATTTCGCAGATTATAAATGTAAATAAATGCCTTTTCAAGCAACAGTTTCAATATGTAGATGGACAATGTGTAAGACCGGTTAAATATTTGCAGCATCAGATATGTTTTAACAATTTTTTTATGTAATGCTGTTCGCCACATCTGATGATGGACTACTTCTCTATAATTAAAATATTCTTTCTTAATGTCCCATAACTACTGCTTACTTTAACAGTCACTTCGGCTAGGTTTAAATGGCATATTCTTTTATATCCATTTCTCAATACAAATGCATCAAGAAATGGATCCCCCTTTATTTTTGCTCCACTTTCGTTCTCGTTTCTTGAACAAATTTCTTGAATGAATTGGTTTACTCTTCACTGGCTATAAATTAAAGAGTCTAGAGCCCAATTGGTATAGAAACATCTAAGTTACTTTCTCCAGTTTAAGGGTTCGGTATGTGTTTTCTTCATGTCCTTTATAACATACGTGTCCTATATCAAACAGGTTATTTTAATCTTTGCATTGGCTAAGTAGCATTGGCTTGCTTTTCATACAGGATATGCGTGGGATAAATGTATCATTCAGAATACATTACTTTTAAAATCAGTTTTAGGGTAATTTCCAACTTTTTTAAATAGTTTCTTGTTGCACCTCGAAACTAATAAACCGACCAATATATGTGATTTTAATAATGCATGAAATAGTACTTCTACTTTTTTAATATTAAATATATCCTTGAGGTACTTGCATTTCCTAATCAGTATTCGCACTTTTCTACTTATGTAATGCAAATGCGAATTCCATCTTAAGTAGGACTCAAAGTTTTATCTGCCAGAGAGGTAGTAGGTAGTAGATTGGCACAATCAGATCGTCGTGAGTTAAATTAAATTCGATGTGCCTCAGGAATCAATTTTGGAGCCATTACTTTTTATAATACTTGTAAATGGCTTAGAATATAACACTGAAAATATACTCTAAAATTTTCTTACGCAGAGGACACCACTGTATTGATACATGCGAGAACGGACAAAGATCCGGGTGACAAAAAATACTCAAACGTGTTGCGGGGTGTTTCGATTTCATCTAATAAATTACAAGCCGATCACGAAAATATAACGAGTTTTATTTTTAAAACAAAACCTACGCAAGATTCCCCAGAAGCAAAATTTTCACTTATTCACATTGACTCATGACTTAAAGAATAACCATTTAGAACATCGGTTAATTTCTTCAAATATTGTTTTCGTTACAAAAAAGAGTTACTTTAAAATAAAATTTCTGTTTTAACTTTAGTTTTGGTAATTTCGAGCACGTACTAGAATATTTGTATATATATGCCATTACCAGTTAACTATTGGAAGATGTTTTCCATTTTCTCAAAAAGTTTCTACTACATTGTACGACTTTTTTGTAACTATCACATTATATCGTTTTCATAAGCCAAATTTTGATCACTCTTGCTTAATTATATCGCCGCCTCTTAAGTCTACTATTTTTTAGGATTATTTTTTTCAATGGTGGGTGGATCGGCAACGTAGACAGTAGACGTGTTTAAGTCCTTTCTTTATTTAAACTTCTTCTATTTCTTCGCCATCCATTCTAATTTTAGTTGCTACAATTACCTCTTCAAACACTATTTTTACTAATTTGACTAGCTTCTATAAGGTCTTGAATATATTCAATGTCTTGACCAATTTATTTTGATTTATTTTGTTATACGTTGTTTAGTCCAGAAGTATTTCATATACGCAACATGATGTTAAGTTACAGGTTTCGATTGACCAAACAACACAATACAACAAAGTCAGTCTCTATTAAAGAAAAAGCGAATGCCTTTTCTATAAGATAAACTGTTCAATGGTAGACATTCGTGAACTATATTTCAAACTGCTTCTACATCCAGCTTGCTCTGGCCTCGTTAGATTTCTGTATTTTCTTCCAAACTGAAAATTTGGCTCACATAAGGGTATATTGACCAAAATTAATACATATTTCAAACAATTTATTAAACTTAACTTTTCTAAGAAAACGTTGAAAAATAGGATGTACTTTTGTTTAACAATTTGTATTTTTTATTCAAACACACTAATTACGAACCTGCCTTTTACTAACATTATTAACTTAATAACAATATACTTTTAATTTATACACAAAAGTGCCACTCTAAATTGAAAGTTTTTCCACATACACTTCCAACATATGTGTAATCATCCGAATCTGGAATTATTAGATTTATGAACTAGTACAATAGTTCCGACCACAAATCTCTGTCAAGTATATTGAACGACAGAGAAGGTAATCGTAAATCACAGGACAATCTAGCGTCTGTGATTTACTATTATAACAGATGATCTATTACCTAATAATAATGAAGTCTCAATATGTACCCAAACTCAATTTAAAATTATTTATTTACTTACGATACGTATTTTTTAAACCAAAAGTACATTTTGAAAGAATAAATTATATATAAAATAGTATACTTTTTCGATTAGAATAAACTAAAAAGTAGATAGTGCTTGTATTGCCGAACATGTTTTTCGACAGCAATAACACAGGCCAACACACATTTTGGTGCCTGCGATTTTTTAACTGTTCCTGGGTAATTTTTGGATGCAGAATGTAAAAAAGTTCTCAGATTTGGTCTATCAGATCTAGTTTTTGAGATTTTTTTAAAAAATTGTGTATATATTTTACGTTATAACTGTTCTAATATATAATATTACTATTGACAGTTAAAAAAACAAAGACACATGGATTTAAGTATTTATTGCAAAAACTTAATTTACATAATTACATTAGTTACTAATCATATAAAAATTTTCTTTTATACGACTTTCTAGAATGGAGTTTACTAGGGCAGTCTCGCTGAAGGCTCCAGCAGTAGTCCGCCATCATGTGGCTATCCCATCGACCTTGATAACGATCTTCCATAGTTTTAATATCCTGATGGAATCTTTCCCCCTGTTCTTCACTACAATCACCTAAGTTTTCTGGAAAACAATCTAGGTGGCTGTGGAGGTAGTGAACTTTTATACTCATGTTACAGCCGAGGATATTAAAATTTGAAAGCATAGTTTCCACTAATTCTACGTAATTCTTTGCTTTATGATTGCCAAGAAAATTTTGTACTACTTGAACAAATGAACACCAAGCGTTAGATTCAGTCTCGTTCATTGATGTGGTGAATTGTGGATCTTTAACAAGTTGCCTTATTTGAGGACCATCAAATATACCAGCTTTTAGTTTT
This sequence comes from Dermolepida albohirtum, assembly GCA_031893035.1. Taxonomy (NCBI): domain Eukaryota; kingdom Metazoa; phylum Arthropoda; class Insecta; order Coleoptera; family Scarabaeidae; genus Dermolepida; species Dermolepida albohirtum. The sequence continues at coordinate 165,838 of JAVIWB010001960.1, read as the reverse complement.
TCCGTGCTAATGCCAGGAAATTTACGTGATAAATACCCAAAACAATTTCCATCTCGATTTAAAGCCTTCACAAATTGCTTCATTAAGCCTAGCTTGATATGCAAGGGCGGAAATAAGATTTTTTCTCTTGCGACCAAAGGTTCGTTGATCACGTTTTGTTTTCCTTGAAGCAGTGTATTGAGTAGTTCCTAGTATAGGAACATTGGGTCAGGAAAAATTCCAGGTCTCCATTTGGCTAATTACATTCTGGGAAATTTCTATTTTGACGATTAAGTACATATTTATCTCTTTATTTGTTGTCCTTTATCAGAAAAAAATATCAATTAACCTGTAACCTGCATCTCAAAAACTAGAGCTGATAAAAAAAATCTGGTGGCATTTTTGGAATCAGCACATTAAAAACATCTAAAATCAGATGTTAGATTTCCGGCACCAAATTTTTTTTTTCATTTTGTTGCCCTGTGTAATTAATGCTTCAAATATAAAAAACATAAATATATTTGATGTTGGAAAATATGTAGAATAATATCAAATAAAATAAAAGTTAAAGTGGAGGCAAATATGTAATACGTAATAAATAGGTAATCACTTATAAAACTCCGAATTTGCGAAATAAACACTATAGTGCAGGCTTAGAAACAATTTTGCACGCTTTTTTTTGAAATTCGAAATACTACGGCAAAAACAAGCAAGGATTGATTTGATTATAATTCGTTTCAAGATATTTTGATTTGACTAAGTAGTCAGATAAGTACTCTTATAGTATACCCTGTGATGGGGTAAAATCAAACGTAGACACATCTAAAGTGAGTCGCTCCTTACTTTAATATCCAGAGTGGTATTAAATAAATTGTGATTAACTATCAGAACCTGATTTGCTTATTTATATATTAATTCTGGGCAGCAATTTAATAATTATTACTTAACATCGTATAATTGAAATGGCGTTATGGCTTAATATTTTTTACATTTAAATAATACAGTCCATATGCATTTTGGTTAGTAGGAAGATGAAAATTGTAAGGTGAGAAAGCATATATTTTATTATAAGGAAATGTGGAGACCTTGTGACGGAGATAGGGAAAGTGGGCAATACGAAATAACTAATGGTAACGGTAACTTAGCTGCGGACAATATAAATAGTGGTGCTAAAAAGATTCATCTAGTAGTTCACGCTAAGTAAATACTGTTAAATGTCTATAATAATTTACAAGAAGAAATTGGAGGAGTTACCAAAAAGGCCATTACAGAAAGAACGTCGAAGTTAACTGGTGTTTGCTACACCATAGTCTAGTATAGAGAAAAAAGGTTCGACGAACAGTGGCTTTGTATATACTGTATATACAAAGCCAGGTGAAGTTGACATATTAAGTAGTTTACGAAAAAATTGAATAACGAAATAGAAGCCTTTAGAATAACAATATGGCGAACAACAAAGCAAAACGGTTTCCGATTTGGAACAATAGATGAACGACGTGTTATAATAGTCATCGCGAATACAAAAATTACGTCAAGAATATTTAATTGACATGAAAAAATTAGAGAAGAAGGGCGGTTTATTTGTTTCGTAGACGAAATTTGGTATAACACTTACAATGCCTTAAAAATGATTGGATTGATGATTCATAGGCGTGTTTAATAGATACACCCCCTTCCAAAGGAAGAAGAATTATAAATAAGTAATAACAATAATTAAAATAATAATATATTTATTTGATCAATAAGGTTGATAATCAACCTTATTGATCAAGTCAATCAACCACAGGCTCCATCAAATTCAACTAATATATTTATTTGCCCAACGGAACATATAATATTCCAATTACAAGACAGATAAATAAGGTACTATATGTGAGTCTCTATGACTGCATTTAAAGAACTCTGAGTTACTTATAGTTGAATTTGATGGAGCCTGTGGTTGATTGACTTGATCAATAAGGTTGATATATAACCGCTTTTCCACAATTAACTATTTGTAAAATTCTGTATACGCATTTCGACAACTAAGTTGTCATCATCAGCAGATAATTTCAAAGTGTCGCACCTGGTAAAACACGGCGAAAAAATTGTACGAAAAATAAACTCCGTACGCGATCCGCACCGATGAAAACCAAGATGTGCACTGTGTCTGTTTCACAAGATTTTTAAAAAATACTTTTACTTAAACTAACATGCACTACATCGAAAAAGGTTATTATGGTCAAAAGTGTGTGATTTATGTGTGTTTTATGATATTGTTCCTCTTGTCTTTCAGTAGAGAGAAGAGAGGCGTTTGCAGAGGGCCGGCGTCATAAACGTTTACCAGATGGCCTGAATTCTTTACGATGTGCATGCTTTCATACGCGTCCAGTTCGCGATAATTGTACACGTTCTTTATTAAATGTAAACAATCCATATTAACACTGTGGTTATTTTCTAATACATGTCTCGCTATACCCGATTTTTCCGGTCGGTTGAATTTTATGTGCGAAAGGTGTTCTTTATACCTGGTTTCGATCGATCTTTTGGTTTGGCCGATGTATTGTTTATTGCACTCTAAACATTCAATTCGGTAGATTCCCGATTTTTTATTCTCTTCAATTTTGTCTTTTGCATTTCCTAACAGCATTTTAAGGGTATTATTAGGGCGTGAACATACTTTAAACCCTTGATCTTTAAAAATACTATTCAGATTTTTTGTCACACGATGGAAAGGTAAACAAACAAAATACTTTTCCCGATTGCTCTGTGGTGAAAGACATGTGGTGTCACGGATTGTTTTTCTTATGTTGGCCTTTCTAATTAATCCATTGATTATTTCCGAATCGAAACCGTTGTATACCGCGATATTCTTAATGAGGTTCAATTCTCTTTCATATCTTACTTTTGTTAATGGGAAATTGATCAAATCATTAATTAGAAAATTGAATGAAGCCATCTTCTGTTGCATGCTGTGATATGAGTCAGCCGTAATGAATCTATTGACATTGGTTTCTTTTCGGAAAATATCAATTTCTATTTTGAGATCTTTCTTAATAACTAAGGTGTCCAAAAAAGGCAACTTGTCATTGTTTTCTTTTTCTACTGTGAATTTAATTGTCGGGAATTTTGAATTTAACTGTTTAACGAAATCATTTAAGTTGCATTTTTGTGTATTGAAAACCGCGAAAATATCATCGACATACCTGACCCAAATTCTAGGAAAATATTTAGCTTTATTTTTTAGTTCTATTTCAAAGTTACTCATAAACAGGTCCGCTATGAATGGAGAAAGACAATTGCCCATTGCAGTTCCCTGTTTTTGTTCATAGAACTTCCCTTCGAACTGAAAACAATTTTGGGACATGCAAAGGTTTGTTAATTTCACGTATTCCTTTATTTTCTCTGGTTCGATCTTATTTTTGTGAAGCAGTTCTTCTAAATATTTTAAAGTTTCTGGGATCGGTACCGAAGGAAACAATGACGTTACGTCGAATGAAACTAAAATTTCTCCTTTTTCTAATTTACAATCTTTGATCCTTTGGATAAATTCTAATGAATTATTGACTGAGAGACTTTCAAGTTTTTCGGGCAAATTTTTGTATTCATTCACTAGCCATTTCGATAACAAGTAAGTAGGGGAGTTGATCAATTTTTTCGCCGTGTTTTACCAGGTGCGACACTTTGAAATTATCTGCTGATGATGACAACTTAGTTGTCGAAATGCGTATACAGAATTTTACAAATAGTTAATTGTGGAAAAGGGGTTATATATCAACCTTATTGATCTGAGTTACTTAATTAAAACCACCAAATCCCTTTCCTTTGTTAGATCCAAACTTGATTGTGCATCGTTGGTGTGGTCACCTCTTTTCAAAACATATATCTATGCTAGGGAATTAGTTCAAAGCCGCTTTCTAAAGTATCTTTTCTTGCTTCAATCTAGGAACTATCGTCCTCAGGACAATAGCCATAATAATAAATTGACTTCCTTAAACATTGAACCATTACAGCTCCGTAGACACCACAATGATGGATAAAATTTCTTTATCATGTGCATTCCATTGGGAAGAAGATGAAATTCTATCAAATTTAAACTTTTCGTTTACCATCTCCAAGGACAAATGTACCGATTAGATCGCCTGACTATAAAATACGTGAATATTTTAATAACTTACTGTTATGGACACAAACTATATTCCTCTACTAATAATACAGAATCAGTACATTTACCACTTTCGTATTCTATAAGTATACGTGCACCTCTTAAGTGCTCGTATATGTAGTTATCAAAATCTGGTATAATTATAAATTTATGTTTAGTATATTAAGTTTTAAGTATACAAAGGATACTAGGAGAGTCTTGCAATACAGCTTTGTTTATTTAATTTTTTCAAAGTAATTTCCTCTACACTAAATACACCTCTCCATCCTCCGAAACCAATCATTAAACCAGTTCTGCCAAGTTTCACCAGCACTACGGAGTAAAGCACACTCGTTCTCCCAAGCCCGTAGAAGGTCCTCATCACTGGAAAACCGCCTTACTTTTCTTCACTTTCACATGCGGAAGCAGTGCAAAGTCGCAGGAAGCAAGATCTGGACTGTCGGGAGGGTGCTCGAGAAGTTTCAATCCTGTCGTGGTCAAATATTCGGAGCAGGCTTTGACGTGGTGCGCTGTAGCATTATCATGATGGAGGAATCAGGTGTTCATTTTTGACTTCGACTGCAGGTTCTTCATAGATCCAATGACTTTAGGCAGGAAGTGTTCAGTATACAACTTAGCTGTGACTGTCTTCTGTGTATCCAAAACCACGCGTTCCACAATTCCACTCGATTTGAAAAATACAGCTATCATTTTCTTCTTTATAGATGGGGATTTTCTGAGAACTACGGCTGTGTCCTTATCATCAAAGATCCAAATTTTGTTTTGAGCTTTGGTCGGCACATTGTAATAGTATAGCCAAGTCTCGTCACCTGTCACGATGTTGTTCACACACCGAGATTGTCCCTTTTTAAACTTTTTTAGTATCTCTCGGCACCAAATCAGACGCCGTGTCATCTGCTCTTCAGTCAGTCGATGCGGCACCCAGAGAGAACAAAGTTTATTCACGTGCAAATGATCATGCAGAATCGAACGAATTGCTGGTACATTTAGGTCTGAATCACCCTCTATCTGTTGGTAGGTCACTCGCCTGTCCTCGCCAAGCATTTTCCTGACAGCGGTAACATTTTCCTTCGTAACTGACGTTCGTGGCCTTCTCGACCTCTCAGCATCCTCCACAGTTAAATTTTTCCTTTGGAATTCTCTATACGACCTGAATATCGTTGCGCGATGTGGACAAGCATCACCTATGTTAGTGCAAGAGTAATTTCTTCGAAGCACTGGTTTATGTTTAAACCATGCAAGCAAAACTGCCCTTATCTCCTTTCATAACCACGACGCCATCGCAAGCAATTTACACTCTCACTGCTAATGAATAAGTGAACCCATCGACATGACGCGGCGGCCACTATGCACGTATGAACATGTCTCAACATGCGGCAACTAGCAGCTTCCTACGATTCATTGTTGCGTCATATTGCAAAACTTTCCTAGTACCCTTTGTATTTAGTCCTTGAATAATAAGCATATATAATTTGCTATTGTATTGCCCTATAATACGATTTATTTATGTTGGGAAAATGTATGTATTTTATTACCATTATATAAAATTACGGTACGCCAATATGAGAATTACAAGAACTGTTACGTATTTTTTATTTATACAGAACGCTCAATTTTCAAAGTTCCATGCACAAAAGATATATCATCATTCTTTTTTTCCAAATTTTACGCCTTATGCGCTAAACAAAGCAAATATTTATTTGCTGTTACTTTATGAATGCGTCAGATTCGGTGGTAATCAACGCTGAACGTCTCAGCGTACTTCGTAAACGTCATTAGTTTTCGATTTCTTTCTGCAAAATATTTCGTTGGCTCATTATTTCATCCAATACCATTACAGAATTTCTAGAATAATCAATAGAAAATGAGTGGTGGTAAGTGAAAAGCGAACAAAATTATTGCGAGATATATAATTAATGGAATTTATAGGAGTTGTTAATTCGGTTAATTCTTAACGTATTGTAACTGATCTTTATTATGTAGTCACTTTGTAAGGTGCAATTCTGCGGTTTTATAATCTCACTAAATTTTCACTTCATTAATTACAGTATTTTACCACGAGCGATATGAGTTTGGTTTCACATACAATGTATCATTAACAAGATAATTGATCACAAAGTCAAACGGAAGTTTTAATGCCTATAATCATATGTGTTTACCTACACCCCTTACATACAATGATAAACTATTAAATTTCCATTTAGTATTCCTTTGTCTCTTCGAGCAGGCTGGAAAGCGGGCGATAAGTTCGCCTATCGCTATTACGAAGCGATCGCTTCGCTCTGTAACACAGGAAATTAGCAGTTCGCAGAGATTCGTTAAATTTGCTTTAAACTCTCCTAGTCCGAGCTTAAAGCAATGAATCAGACATCGAACATGGTATTGCTGTTAGCGAACATAACTCTCCGAACATACTTATAGGGGGTGATTATTTCGGCTGAAACAGCAGGATAATTGCAAGCGGGCTTGACCTATAGCGGCAACTTAAAATGTATTATTGTAGGACAAGCGAAAATATGAGCTTATCGGGGAGCAATGGAACGCTATTAATTTCGATTTGTTCTTGTGTCGACTTTTTGCGAGGTTTATACGCGTGTTAAGATTTTCATTTAATAGTTATCTTGTTGAAACATAGGGACAGAATTGTTCGGAATTATCGATTTTGTTTTACATCACCCTTGAACTGCCGCAATGGATACATTTAGACTCATTAGATCCTTATTTATAAAAAACGAAATCTATTAGGTTGCCTGAAAGATTTTTACCACGAACCAACCGACACGTAGAAAACTTCTGTTTATTTAACGTTACAATTATGGCATAAATGAATAAACATTTTTTTCCCGCTTGCTGGGAAGGTGCTGGACCATCAAACTACCAAGGATTAGAAAATTCGATTTTTTTGTTATGCTATGAATTTCATTATGAAAATACGAGGAGTATGAGAAGTACCCGTGTTTGGAGACAGGTGGCACAATGCCGGTCAGTGATTTAATTTCTTTGGATCAGAAAAAGTGTGCAGAAATTTAAATTGGATGCAGTTTAGAAAGATCATGCAACTTCGATGTCTCTCGTCTGATACTGGCTTAATGAATTGCCCACAGACTATATGATCAATGAAGTTCATGATATGGTGTTTGCAGGCCTCTGGGGGAAGATTAAAGAGGTCGTTAATGTTGTAAACATCTCACTTAAATATCTGCGGAACATCCTCCACGAAAAATTGAGTACGAGAAAGCTATCGGCGCGGTGTGTGATAATTGATCAAAACCGGCTTCGCGTGATAACTTCAAGACAATGTTTGGACATGTTTAAGTGCATTACGAATAAATTTCTGTGGCTTTATGCCACTGCAGGTGAGACATGTTACCACGCCAGAAATTAAATGTCAGTCGGCACAATCGGTGTAAACAAACGTGTAAACAAAGACGACGAAGACGATTTTATCAACAAGAAAATTTATGGCGCGATATTTTGGAATTTGTAAGGCATAATCTTAATTGGTTATTTGGAGAAATGAACGACAATCATGGATCAACTATCTTTATTTATATGATCAATTCGGCGCTGAATTATAGAGCAAAAGGCCCCATCTAGCAAAGAAACAAAATTTCTACCATCTGCTATTCTCAGCAATTGCGATAGCAAAGCTAGTCAATCACTATACGAATTTGTGACTCATCTACCACATTCACCAGATTTGGATCACCGAAACTTTTTTTTTCCAAGCTTGATAAAATGACTTTGCAGGAAGCAGTTTATATCAAATGAAGAGCCGAAACATACGTGTATAAACAAAATTACATACGCGCATTTCGCGATGTGAATTAATGAAAACTTGCAATTTTCTGTTTATTATATCATTATGATTATGGTACAAATTAATGAAAATTTTTTTTGCCATTCGATTAGAAGTCGAACCCCAGTCGTCCGTTTGCCGAACAGATGTTCTACTATTGAGCTACCAAAAACTGTAAGATTCTCCTACACTTCATTCTACCATCTAGGCGTAGGCCAACTTTTTTCTTTTTATTACTGAAATGCCACGTCACTATTTTTGTTATATTGCTTTCTGGTCTCGCTTTCCACGCATGCTTCGGCTATTGGATCCTGCTTGGCTTAATGGAATACACTATTTCTGTCTCTCGACCATTCGTTCTTTTTCTAAATTAATTTTCTCTTGCTTTAACTGGGCCTAAAATTCTTCCAATTGCCTTTTTTTCAAGTACTCTTAATTCCATTCTGGACTATTTGTTTTAGAGATATCGTCTCTGCAGCGCACATTATGTTAGGTATTATTGCTGTTTTGCACACTTGAATCTTTGTTCTGCTGTTTATCGATTCATTTTCCAGAATCCTTTGTTAGGATAAGACTTGTTTGTCGTTTCTATTCTTTGCTGCACTTTGTAGACTCTTTTCCCTATTGCTCGGTATCGGTATAAAATTTTCAATTTTTTATAAAATAACAAACGCACATCCGAAACGCTGATTTTTTTCCAAAATGAATTTAGAACTGTCGTGTCATATGGCACGGTAATGAAGATAGATGCGGAAAACTCTAGTAGCTGAACTAGCGCCATCTGTTGTGAAAGTGCGTAATCATCGAGATGCCAATTTTGAGGTGTTCTCCACTGGCGTACTTAGTTAACGAGCAGACTTTTCATTTTCGATCTGCAGTTTGTACAATTTCGTCTGCTAATATTACATATTAGTATGAATATTGAGAGTGGCCAGTATATGTTTTGTAACCGACTGTTATATATAATAAGAATGTCATAGTTATGTGTATCGAGAAAGCGATAATTTCCTAATGAACAAATAAATTGATAAGTAAATATTCTGACATATATATATATATATACAATTTGTGGTATGTTTCTAATATACTGAACGAAAAACCACTGCGAACGACATGTGAAGAGTACAAAGCGCACGTCAAAAGAGTCTGGCGTAAAATTGAACGGGGTATTTTTAATTCATCTACAACAATTTTGTGTAATTTACCATTTACTTTGTTATCCATTGAATCGTTTTGTTTATTCTGGGATAAATACGCGAAGTATCTGTTACCTAGTCAGACAGCGTTATACAATTTTCTACCATCCGTCCGTGAACGTATTGAACATTGGATTAAATCCATATTTAAAAAAAAGACACTGTAGTTATGTGTGGATGCAACAACAGATCGTAAAAAATCTATTATTAATATTATAAAACATCAAATGGAAATACTTAAATCGTCGTCTTGAATTGCACTAGCTTCCAGAAGAGTAGAACCAAGTACTGTCGAAGTAATTTCAAAGTTAGTTTTTAAGTATATTTGAAAATTTAGAACTTTCAACAAACCAACTGTTAATGTTCATAAGTGACGGTGGTGCAAACATGTTTTCTATAGCCGATCTTTTAAAAAACTTTGTGCTTACTTTTTATATGTATGTTACGTCTAAAATTCATGCTTTCTGTCTTGTGGCAAAAACTATTCGACTGTTTTATTCAGAGGTAGATTCTTTAACAGCTCATTAAAAATTAGTGTTTGTAAAGTCTCTAAAACATGTTTACGAATTCCGCGAACTGTCTCGGTATCCCCGAATTATGCAAATATAACATCACTAGATGTAGAACGCTCGTTTTCTGCATACAAACAAATTTTTTTACACGCCACACTCGGATTGCTGAAACAATTGCGGAGGCACTTAATGTTGCAAATATTTAACAGATGTTATCCACTTTCTGACTTCAATTTACTTACTATCCTTTCATGTACAAAATATAAAGCGGACGCTTATGAGGCACAGCTAAATTTGGCTTTTCTAGTAATCATTAAAATTTATTTTTTGATCTGAACCTATTAACTAAATTGGCTTGAATTAGCATGGATGGAAAGTATGTTTGCTGCAGATAAAATCTCCTGACATGTCGCCTGCTGTTACTGGCAAGAATTTTTTAAGTAATTAATGAAAATGTGTCAAATACACGCACCCTATTAGCCGAATTTTCTTTCAACATTTCAATAATTTATACGTAAAACCTTAGAATTTTATAATGAGATTATGCAGTGTATAGACAATTATGAAACTGTTTCTTATTTTAAATATAGTACAACAACTTACATCAGTGAATCTCAATCTGTGGGGCGCGCTCTCCTAGGTGGGGTGAGATAAAGAAATAAGAAAAAATATTTTTCTTGTATATTTCTAAAAGCAAAAGGGAATCAAATGTATTTTGACATAAATTAGAAACACGTTTCATAATTGTCTGTGACTCCCTTGGGCTTGTCTTTCAGAGCGATGTTTTTCGAAATAAAGTTTAAAATTTGAAATCGACGCTCTGCTTTCTTTGTCTATACTTAACTCAGATATGTATTTTGTTTTAAAAGCAATCATTGTCGACAATCCGATTTCGCACAAGTAGGATTTTAAAAATTGCAACAGCATACGAAATACTCTTGTTTTCAGTGTACAAAGTCCTTCATTCTCCGTTGTCCAAAATTCAAACAGTAACTTATTACTAAATTGTCGGTTGATTTCGCCACTCGTCATGAATTCTTCGAAAATTTCTTCTTCAACAGTTCTTCTGGAGTTTTTTTGGAATGGGTTCTAATTCACCTGTAACTTACTGTGAAGTTGTTGTCAGCAAAGAAACTACTTCTTAATATTCTTTTCCAGCATGACGAAATGATTTTCGTCGGTTACAACAACTTTAACCTGTTGCTCTTGGACCCTGTAAGTTTTAACAAGTTCATCGGTGTATATTTCGATTAAATTTTTCCATTCTTTTTTTGCCTCGTTTTAAAATCATCTAATATATTAAGTAGCGCTAGTAACGTTGCTCTAGGTTATATTGGCTTACAGAGATGTTGTTTTTTCACCGCTAACATATTATAAAATCAAACAGGCAAGTAAATGAGCATCTTCAATGCTATCTGTTGCCTGATCAAAATAAATTGAAAACAATTTGTCATGCAATTTTCCAAAAGGCTGTTGCAATACATCTTCAGCTATATCACCAATTCGACGGGCAACAGTATCATGTACAAAATTATCTCTAAACATAGTTTCTACAATCTGAATGGCAGCTGCCAGAATTGATTCTTCACATATGATGTGAGGTTCTTTAGATATGGCTATTGTACACGTATAGGAAAGTTTGTAAGTGGTAAGTGAAGCTTTTTCATGCCTAGATAAGATTTTTAAAAAGATATTTTTGCTTTTCACATAATTTTAATTTTAATTCGATGAATTTTCGGTGTTTTTTTAACGTATTTACAATGAAGCGTTTCCGAATGTAGTTTAATTAGGTTTCATGTTGTCCGCTGCCAACATTTTTGAGCAAACGACGAACAGGGGCCTCTTTTACTAATTTAAATCAGTACTGGGGAACCCAAAATTTAGGTATTTTCGAGAATATTTTTTTGGTTTCAATTTCGGAACAATGTTCGACAATGCACTTCTTAATGCTTCACTATCGCCTAATTCTCGCATACGCCCGCTTAAATATTTATCCATGATTCTGTATAAATCTACTGCTACTCGAATTCCGACAATTGCAACCAACACGTAAATTACAACATACGCAATCGATGATCGACTCACCTGAGACTTGCTGAAGTTGAACGAGGTGGAGTATTTTTATAATGTATTGCGGTTGCGACAGACGATCCAGAATATTGGAGACAATTCGGAACTTCTCTAGAAGAGACGAGAACCACAGATATGGTGGATATAACACAGATACTGATTCTGATTTTGTTAATGCAGCGGAACAATGTTGCCAAATATTAATAAATTTAGCCTATTATGATAATGCAATTTAGGTAATGTTGTAGTGTAGTTTTATCGTCAAAACACATTCAAATAAAGACTAATATTACAATTACAGCACAATTTCAATAGAAAATTATTATAGGAGGAGGGGCCGGTGTACACGATGGGAACTGTGATTGAAAATTGGGTCGAAAATATTATAAGGTTAAGGAACACTGCCCTACACTATATGCTTTCGGGAGAATCGCATTTAATACAATATTTTTGGAAATCAAAATATGAAGTGAGAAAATCGTAATTTCAATTTATTAGAAATGCTTAAGAACAATGTAGTCATATATTATCTTATTATATGAACCATTGCAAAATCCTCAAGAATGAATAATTTAAATAAATTAAAGCCAGGAACAGCATAAAAATTACCACAAGCGAAATTATGACAGTCAAACGTTTCACTATATCTTCCTGATACGAAGAACATAACGTGGTTCACAACTACAAATCGAAAATTTGCAATTTGTCTTTAATACATCCCTTTAATGACGCAAATATTAAATTTTCCGTAGCATGTATACCAGATGTACACCTACACGTCGGTGTGTATACATTATGTAGCGAACTACCCAATGGACCAATGAATCAGGCTGCATATAAGCCTTAATTTAATATTTCACAGGTGAATTGGCGGGTCAGTTAAGCATATATGAAGCCTTTGTTCGGGTTCGTGATCGCGTTACCGCTGACGTTGCGGAAGCCTTCTCTTGCTTCTCAGTTGAATTAATTACTGTAGACCTGCAGTAGATTTTCTATACATCTGTAGACACTTTACATTAGTTTAATGTACGTGTAAAAATGGTTTTTGAATTAAATCTACTTGTAAAAGTTTTTATATTTTATATTACTGACTCAGATTAAAAATCAATTGCAGAGAAAGTAACGCAAAAAAAATGTAATAATTTAAATTAAATAAAAAATGTAAAGAATTGTTTACATACTTGCTAAATACGTTTTAAATCTAGAATCTAGATTTTCTGAGGACTAAACCACTTTAATATTTTACTTACAAACTACAGTTTCTGGTAATTTTATTAGCCCATGTACATCTCTGCACCAGCAATCTCTGGTGTAAGCCAACGATAATGTAAGTAAGATTCAGGTACCCTGAGCTGTAGATGCGCAGGGTATATTTTGTAATATTCGTGCAATAATACGTATGCAGAAAGTATTTAAACTTAAAAAGAATATTTTCTTTTAAAAATTAAATTCTTAAAGTAATATGCTATTATTAAAAGAGTAAACTATGGCTGTATAAAAGGAAGTATAACTTACAGATTCTTAAGTATTTTGATATGGAATTTTGTAGGATAGAAATTATTAAAATAAAACTAATAACACTCACAATTTAATAAATCTGTATATTGGAAGTCATAAATGAATCTACAAATGTGAGTAACACCCATATATGTGTATTGTAGTGAGGTAAATTATAACTCTACATAGTTGTTTATAAAGGAAGCTTTTTCGTATAATTTTATTTAAAAAATAAAGAAAACTTAATTGCTGCGCAATACCGGTAAAAGAATTATCTGATACCACTTGCCAAAAACATATTTTTATCACAAAGAATAAGTCTTTCGACAAGTACACAAATAAAAAATTGTTAATTTAAAAATGCTTGTACGATAGTATATTTTAAAATATTAATCAAAAAAAAAATATTATAAATAAATATCGAAGAAAATAAATAACTTGAAAAAGAGAAACTTCATCCCCCAAAACGTCATTTATTTAAATTAAATGTTAACAAAACATTTAATTTAAGTGACTGACGCTTTGGGGGACGGGGTTCCTCTTTTTCAAGTTATATATTTTCTTCGCTCCTAATTGTCGAAACTGTCAAAAAAAATAATAAAGCTTATTATTAGAATAAGACTGAGATATTACTAAAGGAAAGAGTATATTTATTTATTTCATTTATTACATTACATTTCGAGATCGCTAATCCATTTCCAGACTCATAATTCTTTAATGCGCTTACTAGATTCTGAAAATGCGAGGGAATGGTGTAATACGTTTATACAAGTAAGATTTATTCAGAATTATTAGAATCCTTGTGTGTTTGTAATAGCGTATTTCCTTTTTTTTTGTGTCTGCTTATGTATCATGACATGATAGTTACGGTCCTTCAGTCCAGAACATTCCATTTCTTTTCGTTCCCGAGATATTCACAATCGTTTGGGAAAGTAGTTTCTTTTCATTCCCGAGATCAATCATTTGGACGTAATTGCAAATTTTGAATAAGTAACTGCGAAACTTATTTTCAAAAGTGTCTACTTATGTATCATGACGTGTTTGTTACGCTCCTTCAAACCGGAATATTCTCTCTCTTTCCACTTCCGAGATACACTCCGCGCAACATGAATAGGACCACCCGACTTGTTGCAAGCTTTCGGTGGTTTGAAAAACAATTCATTTACTAAAAATACAATGCAAGTTTGTAATGGTATGATATGGCAAATAATACGCATTATTGCGCAATAGTGCCTAACGTTATGCATTGGGTGACGTAAGTACCACATACATATAAAATGCACCGCGCCGGTTGGATACGACCAGTATTTAATAGTAAGCTACCGGATGAGTGTCGAGTTACAACGTGTATCCGGATAAACAAACATCTGTAATTAAGGGTATTGTGCAACGATGGGACGACAGAAGTGCTTAAGTATGGAAGAAATTGGAAAAATTAAAGCGCTCCATCAAGAAGGGTATTCCTCAAGGGCTACTGCAAAGAAAATAAGTCGATCACACCAGGTTGTGAACAATTTTATTAGGGATCCCGAGAATTATGGAAAACGTTTTAAAGGGCGAACAACATCCGTTACAACTAAGAGAGAACGTCGAGCCATATTACGCGAAGCATCGAATTCGGCATTAACGGCAAGACAAATCGCGAATAACGTTGGAACGAATGCATCGGTAAGAACTGTACAGAAGTTACTGAAGACCTGTCCGCATTTAAAACGTTTGAACATTAAACGACGGCCTCCTTTAAGGGAATTTCAGCGCAGTGCACGTCTTCAGTTTGCTCAAGCAAAAATGGGGTGGACAAGAGAATGGCAAACTGTTATTTTCAGTGACGAGAAGAAGTTTAATTTAGATGGCCCGGATGGGTTTTCTTATTATTTCCACGATTTACGTAAAGATGAAGTGATTCAGTCACGAAGGCGAGCCGATGTTGGTTCAGTCATAGTATGGGGAGCTGTTTCCCATAACGGACCTGTTGATTTAGTAATAGTGAAGGGCAGACAGAATTCGGAAAAGTACGTCCAGCTGCTGCAACAGGTGAAAGACAAATTTTCCAACGTTATGGCAGGTGGGCCATTTATTTTCCAACAGGATAATGCCAGTATTCACACCGCGCGCATTGTTCGACGCTGGTTTCCAGAACAAGGCATGGAGGTTCTCGATTGGCCATCGCTCTCCCCCGACCTGAACATCATAGAAAATGTTTGGGGATGGTTGTCGCGTAAATTGTACTCCAATGCTACCCAATTCAGTTGCGCTGACGAACTAGAGCAGGCGCTGAAACGAAGTTGGGCAGAACTTCCCGTTGACTACTTGAGAACCCTGTATAATTCCATTCCATCCCGACTATTTGAGGTTATAAGAAATAATGGCAAAAGTACTCATTATTGAACAATAAAGTATTTTGTTATTGCAAACGAATCTTTTATTTTGTAGATTGGTCGTATTCAAGTGGCGTTTAATTACTCTACTTATTGTCATTAGTAACGTACATTTGCACTGACTTTTACAAAAATTATATTTGGTACCTACGTACATCTTTTTATCAACCCTCTTATTTTCGAAAATAACAATTCCAGCGCGCTACCATGTTTATACCAACTACAAATGTCATATATGCAGTTGGTCCTATTCATGTTGCGCGGAGTGTATTCACAATCGTTTGGAAAAGTCTTATAGTTAAATTAGTCGTGCGTTAACATCATACTTTATATTTTTATAACGAACTTATGCACCATGGACAACGCGAAAGATATAAATAGTGCGAAAACTAAATTAGAAACTTTATTTAGGACTGGTTTGTATTCTCGAAGAGAAATTGCTAGAAAAGTAAAGTTTCACGTTGAATAGCAAGAATGATAACACTTGTCAACGAAAATTTCTGCCTTTAACATCAAGCGATCGGCTTCATTGCCACCCACTACTAAAAATCACCGTAAGGCAGAATAGAAAAACTATTACCATGTCTATGCTAAACCGATGAGTTCTTATCAGAAAATTATTAGCTCTTCTGCAGTCCTGTAATATAAATTCCTAGCGTGTTGTTGCTTCTCAAACTAACAATATCCTAATTAATTACAAATAAAAAGACAAATAAAATAAATCAAAGAAATAGAGAGTCTATAGGCTTTCTTGTGATAATTGGTTTAAGATATATATCTGTCAAACTAAAAGATATATTCTCCTCACCACTTGCAATTTCAGAGAAAATTAAATCTCATAAAACAAATTCCGTTTCGTAAGGATTATAAAAATGATTTAATTAATAGCTAGCTAAGTAGACAATAACATACAAATCCCTGCGAATGATATATCCTACTACACAAAAGCCAAACAATTATAATCTGTTAAGTTACACGTGTCCCCAATCTAAACAAATTAGTAAGTTACTTAAGAAACATGATTTAGATATTGCTTTTCAAACTAACAATACGTTAGAAAAATTAATTATAAATAACAAAGACAAAATGATCAATAAGGTTGATATATAACCCCTTTCCACAATTAACTATTTGTAAATTCTGTATACGCATTTCGACAATATCAACCTTATTGATCAAGTCAATCAACCACAGGCTCCATCAAATTCAACTACAAAGACAAAATGAATAAATCCAGCAAATCGAAACAAAACTTTCCCATGGTGAATGCTTTAAGATATTGCTACGTCCTATCCTGGGGTTAATAGAAGAAAAAAATAAACGACCGTATCCTAGCATTCCAGTAATCCTCGCTTCTAGTTCAAAATAAATGCAGGGAGTGGGAAGGGTTTCCTGTTACTACAATGAAGTAGGACGCCACAATATTGTACCCCTGAATGCTTTTCTGCCAAAATTAGAGCAGAGGGTCTAAAAAATACGTTCATCTTCTCTGTTAATTAATTCCCCCAATGACAAGGGTCCCTTATACAAAAAAAAAGAAAGAAAGCTAAGCCCTATACAGATTTATTGGGTTATCAATATTTTGATTGACAAAGTATAGAGTTCGGTAATTATTCCAAGTATCTAAAGTACGTTATTATAACTGAGTTAATTATAAGTTCCTTGGTTCAAATACGGAATTATACTGCACGCGTGCCCCTAATTGGACGCTTTCCAAATAACAACTATAATGGAGCACACAACAAAATAATTTCAATAAATTTTACAGCATAATAAAGTTCAGTTTTCAGTGGAACTCTAATTAATTTAAACACTGAACTACTTAGTTGCACTCGGTTAAATGAATTAAGAGAAACAAAAAGAACAAAATTATCACTTAAATATTAAATGGATAACGAGTCCTTAGTTAATTAAAAATGTACGCACCCAAAGCCAAGACGTTGACGTAGGTACTTTCTAAATTTACTAGGTTGTCTATCGACATAAAAGTTAAGTGCGGACTTTGTTTCTACGGTATACTGAATTAACTATTATACCAATTTCCTTTTGCTAACTTGTTTGATTTTAATAAATTTTTACTGGGCTCAGATATTTCTACTTTGGACCTGTATGATCTCAAATAGCCTCGAACTAACTAGCACAGTAACAAATAAATGAACGTGCTGTTACTACAGTCTTTAAAATTAATTAAACACAACAAATTAATATATTTATATAGACGAAAGAGAAAGGTTGTACGAATGTCTTTATCCCAGGTATTCATGCTTCAATAAACCTTGATGGACCGGTCAAATGTCCTCTCCACCTTTTGGGCTTGTTGGACAATCTCTGTTTTCTATGGAACTTCACATACATCTTTACTGCGTCCATACGTTTAATTTGTAAATCCCCAAAAAATCCTTCAGCTAACGTTGAAGGTAACAATAATAATATTCAAGAGCGTCTCTTGAATAAAATGCAATCAATAAAAATTAAACTTAGAATCTTCATAGCCCACGTGCAACGGTCTTTTTTTTCAACCAGGTCTTTCTTAACGTGAGGTCGATAATATTTCGTTACTTGCTTATTCGAATCCAACAATAGCTGATTGGAAAGTAATTAACCCTTCTCATGAAATGAGCCTGATTACTTAATCCAAAATTAAATTATAAAATTGGTGTGAAAGCAGAAACTTGTTTACTCGTTGAAATTGGATGTAGAAGAGAGCGAAACGAACGCATCTTCTTTTATATAATTATGAATGAAACAAAGTGAATGCTAATATCGTGGCTAAATAATTATAAAACCACCGCGAATAATTTCAATCAATACGAAGACAATAATTACATGATTTGATTAATTAAATTCTATTAAACCAAGTTGAAGTTTCCATGAGATCTGTAATCGATAAATTAAAATCAGTCGTATTGATTATGATCTACGGTGGACAGATACGAAAGAGCATTAAGTGTTAAGAAAAATTAAAAATATACGTATTCTAACAACATATACTAGTGGAATTTTATGTTAGTAACAATATATATCAGACAAACTGGAAGATCTGTGGAAAAGGGATAACAGAACACAAAAGAAGTAACAAAAGTGATTCAAACTATCAGTACATTTAAATACTTGTAGTCGTTCTTTTAATTCATTGTTCACCATTAAATTTGGAAAATAAAGAAATGTCTTTAGCATTACCTGAAACTATATTTATTATTGTTTATATAATAGGTAAAGAAAAGGTATTAGCTAATAGCTACACAATACTGGTAAAAGATTTGTTTGATACCATTTGCACGTATTTTTATCACAAAAAATAAGTCTTTTGACAAGCACACAAATAAAAAATTACTATTGCGAAACTATAGAAATAAAAGCAAACATAAAAAATGTAATAAGTTATTAAATAACCAAGTATATTTGAATAATTCTCCACTGTTGAACTTATTTCATTGTAATTGCACACTGCAAATAGTTTAGTTGACTAGAATATACTCTGTTTGTGTTAGATTTACCTTTTAGTCTAAAGAAGCCACAGCGGTGGCGAAATAATTGTCAATATTTTTTAATAAAGTCATTTTGTGAAAATCAAACAATTGAGTGTTTGTGTTTAATTCAGTCTTTTTTTGACCGAATGGACGTACTCGTATATTGAAAATTAAATAAAGATATCGTACTCTTTCTTTCTAAATTAATGGATTAATCCTTATTGAGTAATTAGTTTTACAAAAAAATTTTACCTTCGTTAAATACTCGTATTTTTTAAGACGATCTGGAAACACATTAAAGAAAATGATCGTAAAATAGATACAAGCGTTATCGATATATACATATATATGACAAATTCGCCACCCCATGATTCGACGGATAGACCACTAAAAATTTTATGAAGTACTCCGGGCGGCGAACTGCCTTAACATAAATCACGCGGGCAGTAGGTAGATTGTCGCACATGCGAGAGGGTTAGCTGGGAAATTAAATAAGGCCCAGTGGATTTCGATTAAACACAAGTGGTCGATGATTTGGGTTCCATACCCTGAAAAATAAATAAAAGGACAGTCCGGTCGACCGACTTTTGTTTAATTTGCTTAATTTTCATGCTATTTGACATCTTCTAGTTCACTGATTTTTAAATAAAACATTGTTTGTATTGTATGCGTGCTTTCCTTTGCTTTAATAGTAGGGCGTTTTTCTGCAAATTACTTCGAATATTGCTTATAACGTTGAAAAATACAATTTGATATTTAAATACTAAGAATTTGGCAGAATCACAGTCAAATAGTTTGTTTATAATTACTTTTTTAGGTACCTTCGGAACTAAATTAAAATATATTAAAAGATTTATATTTCTTTGGCATTCTTCAAGTTTTGAACTGCGTATACGAGTGTAGCCCTTTATATTTCGGTAACTGGCAACACTGTTAGTGTTACCTTTGATCTGATGATTGCATCGTGAAGTTTGTTATTTTTGACAATATATTTGCCTTGACAGTTTTATTACCCGGTCGCTATTTCTATTATTGATAGTACCTTGAAAATTTTATGTCAGCGAAAAAAATTGAATTAATTCGCGAACATTTTCGTGCAATTATTTTTCATAACTTTCGGCGTGGATTATCTCAACAAGAATGCATCGACGAGCTGAATTCTCTATATTCTTTACATGGCGCAGCACCATTAAAAACTAGAGTTTATCGTTGGTATAGTGAATTCAAACATGGACGATGTTCTCTGGAAGAAACATTACGTCAAGGCCGTCCCACAAATGTTGTGTCGGAAAACATTAATGCAGTATCTAAATTGATAATGCAAGACCGTCATGTGACATACCGTGAGATCGAGGCATCTCTAGGTATTAGTAACACCAGGGTGCATAAAATCCTGCATGAACATTTAGCTGTTAAGAAGCTGTGATCACGTTGGGTACTACATAATTTGACAACCGCTCAAAAAATGCTTCAAAGAACATTTATAAAGTCGTCACAGTTGATGAATCTCGGATCTATACGTATGAGGCCGATAGTAAACTGCAGTCGACTGTGTGGATATTCCAAGATGAGCCAAAACCAACAAAAGTTGTTCGCGCTCGAAGCACACAAAACAAATGGTCGCCTGTTGTTTTGGAGAAAGTAATCAGTGGGACGAAGGGTAATTGTAGGGAGAACTAAAAATTGGCCAATGAGGGAGCAGAAAAGGAAGGTCAATTAGAAAATTAAGAAATAATCAAAGCGCAGCGTATCTGAAGAAGTTTCGACAATATTAAAAATAGTATAAGCATAGTGGTGATAAGTACTTTAGAATATGCCACACGACTTGTTGTAATCGTTACAACAATGATAGAAAATAATTGATCAGTTGAACAAGTAATAAATATTATTCCCTGTCAAATAATGAAAACATAGAAGGAAATAGTAACTACAAGTAAGGAAAATTAAGTTTAATATTAAAAAGAATATTCTAGAAAACCGATTACGTGTATTTTGTGGTAGGTAAAGTTTTCTTGGAAAATAAATCTCAGTTTATGATCGACACACGTCAGCTAACAAAGAAGTAGTTAGTAGTTAGTACAGTTTTTGTCGTACATATGTGTATTAACAGAGGCGTATCTCGAATGTTATGGAGTTACTTGTTTGCAAGGGCGGAGCGACCAAAGATGGAAAACGAATTGAGCTTGACATTTACTTCTTTCGCTCGCCCTTCTAAATTTCACCGACTCATATTTCTTCTTGTCTCTGACGCTCTGACGTACCTAATTTGAAATTTAAACAAGTCAGAGATAAAAAGTATTAAAATGTGACATCGTTTGTCGACAAAATATTTCCCCCCAAATTCTGGCGTATCAATTCAGCCTTTGATCACGTCTCAAGTGATCCGTCAATAATGTTGGCACACTTCACACTCACTTCCACATCCATATAACACATATGCGATCAATAAAAACGCCATTTATCATGCACTTATTATGTGTTGGTTGTTGTGTTCTTTCGCTTTTTACGAACAATCGAAACAACCTCGCATAGAAATTCTAGACGGATGCATAGGTTACCGTAGGTGTACACGTGTGTGTATGCTGTGCTAAAATACAAACGAGGCCGCATTTACGTTAATGCGGTGTGTTTATTTTTCTTCCTGTTATAGCGACGCCAGCGTCGATACATCAAATACATCATCCCGTTTTAGCAGGGAACGCGTACGCTTACCGCTTACTTAATGCCTTCCCAGCCCTAATTCGCAAGTTGAAAAGGGACGAAATGGTGATGTGTAACGCGTGATGTGTAATTTTAAATCCTACGTGGTCGTTTTGACGTCCATTTAAATTGAGATGTTATAGGAAACGTCAGTCACGGACTGAACTGTATATAAAGGAAATATAGTAGGCACGTTAAGAATATTGAAGGGAACAAAATGAAAGAGAAGCTACTTAACGGTAACTTACCTACTCTATGTTCCTTTAAATTTTAATACAAATTGGTATTGCGTTCCTTTCATTTACTAATGTGTCTTATCTATAATTGTGATTATATTCTTTATCTTAATTCGCGGAATTTGTTTTTCGTACGGGTATTTTGCCGTAGTTTTCCAGATGCGATACTGTATAACTATCTGCTGATGATGACAACTTAGTTATCAAAATATTTATACAGAATACGAAAATTAATGTGGAAAGGGGTTATATATCAACCTTCGGTTATTAAGTTAATCAACCACAGGCTCCATCAAAATTACCATAGCTAACAATAATTGCTTTCCCTGTACTTTCATTGAAGATCAGATACGAAACATCTTGCATAGCCAACATTTTTGCCAGAATTTTTTATTTTGATAAATTAAAAATGGACGTCACAAACTGATAATGAACAAAGTTGTTATTAATGTTACAATAGTTTTGTAGATTGACGTACAAGCCACGGATTCAGGTTAAAAAACAATGAATTGTGTCCAAACTGGGGAATGTAAAACCTACTTTTTGTAAAATTTTAAATAAAAAAGAGTTAATCAATAGTTGACTAGTTGGGTAGTTGTAGCTAGAAGAAAGGTGTCTCTAAAAACTCCAAAATAATATTTTAGTAAGGATTCTTTAGTTTTTTATTTCGACAGGCTCATAGATTAATTTATGTTCATGTTAACTTAGAAAGTTCAGTTACAAATATAGTTAATACTTGAAAGAACATACGAAATAGTCCCAAAAAGGAAAAAAAGCATGCTGTTTTAAACTCTAAGTAATGAGATTAAAAATTACCAACAGTCATTATCACGACCGAGCGAGCTGAGTTATCGTAACTAATTTTTCCTTACTTCCCCTTGCTTGCAAATAGTATCATACCAAATTAGAAACAAAGAAACTTGTTACGGATTACGCGGAATTTAAAAATCCGGTCTGACGTTTCCCGGAAACCCTAGCTAAATTGACGACTTGTTTTCGGTAGTTCTACGAAGGAAAGAGTAGGAAGGTTGCAAAAAAAAGAAACTCCTTCAACTGTATCTGAAGCTAAATAATTACGAAAACTTCTCTCTGACCAACTACGCTAAAAATGCCCATTTTTTACTTAAGATCTTTCGATAGTCGGTTAGTTCTTTTTAAGTAATTAATTTAAAATAAGGGTTTCTAAAATTCTCTTTTTAATAGACGCGTATATGTTGTCTGTGTGTTTGTGCGTATGTGTATGTATTGTTGTGATATTAAATAACTAAAATTACGAGGGAGCGTTTTTATATTCGCGGAATGAGCGGGTTATAGAGGGGTGAGTAGGCTCATTGGGGGCGTGGCCTGTTCAGCGACTCATGATTAGTATAAATACGAAGTTTCATTGTTATTAGACAGTTAGTCTTTGATCTATCGTCAACCAAGTAACATAATCAGGAGTGAAAAGTGAAATATGGAAAAAATCGAATATCGTGCCGTTATAAAGTTTTACCAGGCAAGGAAAATCAGTCGCGACCATAATGAATGAGATGTCATTGGTTTACGGCGACTCTTGTCCAGGAAAAACCATGGTGTACAAGTGGCATAGTTTATTTAAACAAGGAAGGGAATCCCTTGAAGACGACCCGAGGCCAGGCAGGAGCATTGAGGTGACCACGCCAGCACTTATCCAAAAAGTTGAACAAATTGTACTCGAAGATGCTCGACTAAAGAAGAAACAGAAATGCGCTTGCATTTTTGGACCTGTGTAATGAAGACAAGGATGGTGTATTGAGTGGAATTGTTACTGGAGACGAAACTTGGGTTCATCATTATGAACCTGAGTCCAAACAAGACTCCATGCAGTGGCATAAAAAGGGCACAAAACCTCCCAAGAAATTTAAAGTGTCACAATCAGCTGGGAAACTCATGGCAACGGTATTTTGGGACTCGGAAGGAATATTGTTAATTGATTATAAAGATAAAGGTGTTTCTATAACTGCAGAATATTACGCTTCAATATTAGAGCGACTAAAAGAAGCCATTAAAGAGAAAAGACGGGGAAAATTGACAAAAGGTGTTCTGCTTTTGCACGACAACGCGCCCGTCCACAAGAGCCGCGTTGCGTTAGCTGCCCTGCATAAGGTGGGCTTCGAAATTGTGAATCACCCACCCTACAGCCCAGACCTGGCCCCGAGTGATTATTACCTGTTTCCGAAAATGAAAAAAGAGCTGCGGGGTAAAAAATTTACTGCCGATGATGAAGTCAAGGAGGCAGTTTCGGCGTATTTTGCAGATAAAGAGAAATCATTTTTTTATGAGGGTATAAATAAATTAATTAAAGATGTGAAAAATGTATCCGTCTTACAGGTGAATATATTGAAAAAGAAAAATAATTTGGTTTTTTTATTTCCACCCCTTGTCCCCCATTCCGCGAATATAAAAACGCTCCCTCGTATATATAAATTGGACTTAATTTGAAAGAAAGGTATACCTAGAGAACAAGGAGTACGAGCTTTTGTTGATGTAAAAAATGCGCCCTAGAAGAAACTGAACAACTTCAGTAGTTTTGTGACCATAAGAAAGAACACCCTTCACAAAAAAGTAGTAGAAGCGGACAAAAAGATTACACCATTAAGCTCAGTAAAGTAAATTTCAATCTAGAGTAACATGTAATAACCGATAACAATAAAATATAGAAAAACAAAATAATACATGGACAACTAATAAATGGATAATAATTGGAAATATTTAAACTGAAGCTTGCAATACAAGCAATAAAAGATCGAGTTTGAAAACTAGAAAGTTTCTTAAACAAATTGTACAACAAAAAGATGTGGTAGACACATGTAATAAATGCCACATTAGAAACAATTGAACATAATATTATAAAAAATATTAATAAAACTTAGATAAAATAAATTGTACGCAATATTCGTAGTTAAAATAGCTATATGTTGTATATACATGCATGTGATGTAGAATAGTAATAGGTAAATTTCTCTGTACACAATGAAGTATAATCTGTCAAAAAACATACCGGAATGGTCCCATAAGTTCCCGGCCTGCCCTAGAGATGGTGGTAGTTGTTCAAAAAGTATCGCTGTATTAGTCCACAATCTATAAAGCATATGTTTCACGTTTGAAGACGCCACGTTCTTTAGTATTTGTTTGGCAGCCATCAATATTGAATGTTTTGAATCCGTGAAACATATGTAGTAGATAGGGTGTTATTAATAATGGAATGACTCGTTTTAACATCATAAGTTGCAGTCAAACGTTTTATTTATTTGAATGTTTCGTTTGAGTGGATGCTAGGTTTGATTAATTCAACAAAGTCCTAGCTCGAATTTCACAAAAAAAAAGTCTTGAAATTTTAAAATATTGTACTGTATGCAAGTGCTTACTTATCTCTCATCAATCAACAACATCCTTGTATACACTATCTGAGTAAACACGAACGTAAGTAAATGTTTACAAAGCTTACCAAAGCAATATGTACATTAGTATCTCATATGTAAATAAAATCTAGATTTTATAAAATACAGAAATTAAAAGTGGCCGCGAATTTATCCAAATCTATGTTCCAGTTCGTTGGACATAATTTTACACATTTAAGTTAAATCCGCGTTGCTTTAACGGCTTTTAATTTAATTTAAACTGTTTGCAACCTTCAATGTCAGCTGTTGATTATAAAATGTCTCTTGTTTTGATGAAGGCACGATTTGAGAGCAGTAATTCTAAAGTATCTTAATTCGTCAGGGTAAACTGAAAAGACCGGAAAGACAGATTAGGGTTCAATAATGTGATATGGGTAAAGAAGATTCGAAGTAAAACTTGCAGATATTCGTTCAGGATAAAAGTATTGTTTCTCGCAACTTACTTTCATTAAGACGAAAAAATACTTGACGAAGGTATGTCGTGTTGTTTTTCACGACAACCGCTTCTCTTTCTAAACATCTATTTCAATTACTTCGTTTCGTACGTTACATAAAAATTTCATAACTATAGTAAATACTTGATGAGAAAAGTTGCAAAATCTATGTCTAGACAGTCTTAAAAATTACGATAAGATTGCTTACATAGGGTCAAAACTACAATGTAATCGAATACATCTAATTTTGTTGAACAATCTTCAGTTTTATTTAGACTTTTTTCCATCGACTTCTACCCCATAGTTGTCCTATAAACGACCAAAGCCAATTCAATTCTTGGCCTAAACATGTGTAGATCTATGGGAAGCCAGGACTATGGAAACGCTATTTGAGTGTTTCAATGAGTATTCTTTTCTCAAGTGAACTGTGTGTCACGGAGTGTCGTGCAGAAGAATTATACATATGTCGAATAAGCATGTCTCATCCTTTTCAACAAAAGGCAAGTTTTGCTTAATTTAATTGAGTCAGTAGTTCATTGTGCAGTGTTTATGAAAGAAATAAACGAGCAATCTCAAAGAACTGGTGCAAGGGTTTTTCCTACAGAATCATGGATCTTGGCTATCAGAGAGAGTATCCCTCCGGTTTGTTATAGACTTGAATCTATTACCGAAAAATAATTATTTTTATATAAAGCCTATTTTAAAATTGATTTAATTTAATTTCACGTATTTTTTTATTATTTCCAGTCATTTAACTGTAATGAAATCATTTATTTCATTTTTGTAAATTTTCGTACAAACAGTCAATATGTTTCTACAAAATTGATGTTTGATAATAATAATAGGTATGTCAATTACGTGACTACGTTACCCTTTTAGCGAGCACGATTTATCTAAACCACATGTGCGTAGAGTTGGCGTCACTTGCTGCTGAGTACGGAGGTTTGTTAAACATGTTTTCTCGACCTACGAAACGTTGCTCAAGTTTGTTAAATAGCACCCATTTTGTTTCAATTATATCCTTCACATGTGCGAAGAGGAAAACTCATCTTCCATTGCTGGCAAATTAGTATCGGACGAACACGTATTGACATAGTGTGTTCTATATTACAAGTTCTACATAGGATCTTTTTAGCGAAATTTGCGTAGAATTTGAGCAGACTTTACGTCATAGCGAGAAAAAATTTAACGACAATACGTTGCTCAGCGGACGTACGTCTTTCTTCCTCAAATATATAGTACTATCAAATATAATCCTACTGACGACCAAATCATATCTGGCGGAGTAGTCTGATAGTTGTCTACTCTTCATATGCCCTTCTACATATCGGGACACCATGTCACCTTCTTCGCCTAGTGAACGGTAAAGAATATGCGTTTTGCACCATACAAACAGGAAAGAAATGGTAATTGGTTTGGGTCACTTTATGGCGAGACTTTTGGATTCGAAATTCTACAGGAATCGATTTTGATACCAAGACTTTCATAATATATCGCACATCACCAACTTTTGTCAACCACTTGCTATCTGTAATAGAGACGTCGCCCATTACAAAAAATATTGTTAATATAATTTTAACTGAAAGAAAACGAACCTTTCCGCATCGACAGAGTTTCTTTTATTTGGGACGTATACTATTCAGTAAGCTATAATATAATATTAATTAAATTATTTTTTTAAAGTACGTGAAGGTGCAGCCAACATTGATAAAATAAACTACCTTCTCAAACAGGTAATAAAAGTTGAATTTGATGGAGCCTGTGGTTTATTGACTTGATCAATAAGGTTAATATATAACCCCTTTCCACAATTAACTATTTGTAAATTCTGTATACGTATTTCGACAACCAAGTTGTCATCATCAGCAGATAAAATCAAAGTGTCGCACCTGGTAAAACACGGCGAAAAAATTGTACGAAAAATATACTCCGTACGCGATCCGCATCTGTGTGCACTGTGTCTAGACACAGTGCACATCTTGGTTTTCAACGATGCGGATCGCGTACGGAGTATATTTTTCGTACAATTTTTTCGCCGTGTTTTACCAGGTGCGACACTTTGATTTTATCTGCTGATGATGACAACTTGGTTGTCGAAATACGTATACAGAATTTACAAATAGTTAATTGTGGAAAGGGGTTATATATTAACCTTATTGATCAGGTAATAAAAGTCAGATATCGCACTAGTATTTGTATCCAGGTACGTATTTCGACAACTAAGTTATCATCTTCAGCAGGCAAGAAGTACGGTGTTGAAACATAGACTTGGAACACTCAATTTCCATCCTTCTGACGATGATAACTTAGCTGTCTAAATATGTGCCTATGTTATTAATACTAATGCGATAAGGGATTTTTATTATCCCTTTGAGTATTCCTTCAATCAGTTACTAAAGTAATCGTAAATATTTAATGTGTTAAGTATTTTGAATCGTAATGCAAGACATCGAATAACTGCAAGATTGACGGTTTACTAAGTAACTAATGAGGATTTTTTTAATCATTTGAAATTGATGTATAACTATCTGCTGCTGATGACAATTTAGTTGTTGAAATACGTATAAAGAATACGAAAATTCATGTGAAAATGGACTATGTATCAAACCTTAAGTGATTATGTTAATCAGGCACAGACTCCATCAAAATTACCTGATGAATTGTATTATAAAAGGAAGATTAAAATATTCAATTTGTTAAATGACACGCAAAGAAAGTTCAAATAATTATCAAAATGAGTAAATATTCTTTATTTAAACTTAGTATAAACCATAAATAATAAATATATCGAAAGCTTTTATCTAAGGGAATGCTTTATAAGAACACTAATTTATTATGCAAACATTGACTTTATACTCGTAGTTTGTAAACGTCTCACTTTATGAGTAGTTATGTGTTTTACTCCCACACATTCGATCATCAGTTTATCGGCCTGTCATATTGAACTCCCCAAGGAGGTATTTCCCGGTGCCAATTTTGTCGCTGACGGCAACAACTGCCAGGAGTCTACTCCGTAACAATCAGGTAGAAACAAAACTTGCCCGGTGTCTACATAGATACATACACAACAGCTAACAACTATCACGTCATGCCGTTACACCAACACGCCTCTTCGATCTCATCCCCTCCCCAAAGCAAAATATGCAAATTAAATGTCATAACTAATTGTAAAGTTTCGCGTGTAAGAAAGGACTGTTAATAAATTATCTAACCATTGTTTCTGTTGAACACGTTTAAATTTAAGTTCGCCCTTCCATTCTTGGCTGTTCTTCCTCAAGTTCGTGCATGTATTTGATGTTCTTCCGACGGCTCTCTGGCCTGGCATTAATTACCCTTTTTAGATGAGATCGTTGTTATTCACTGATACGTTAGTCTATAATAAACGAGCTTCGAAAAGACTGAGACACTGACAAAGAACATGTCTGGCATAATAAACAGGCGATGCAAGGGAAAAGAAAAGAATGAATTACACGTGAGTACTATAGATACAGTTAATGCATTACAATACGAATCTTAAGTAGAGGTAAAATG
Organism: Dermolepida albohirtum; assembly: GCA_031893035.1. Taxonomy (NCBI): domain Eukaryota; kingdom Metazoa; phylum Arthropoda; class Insecta; order Coleoptera; family Scarabaeidae; genus Dermolepida; species Dermolepida albohirtum. The sequence continues at coordinate 136,473 of JAVIWB010001960.1, read as the reverse complement.
TTAGAGATTACTATATTGAAAATTTTATATGCAGGCTCACTTTCTGCCATCGTTTTGTTAATAGAGCGTTCTAGTTTTTTGAAGTGAATAATTATATTCAATTGCGTATGAGACAATTAAAGTCAGATCGACAATTTTAGGTATTAACGTAACCACGTTCATTCAACAGTGTTTTTAATGCTTACTTGATCATTTAAAATCTCAGATTGTTTAATGATTTCATACCAAGATTGTAAGACTTAACGCTTATGCTTAAACATGCTAAATTGATACCGCTTTGGTAATATTTATATACCTTTACCTTTAATATTTTAAAAATTACAAAGGGAATGGTGTAATAGCTTTCATAGAGAGACTGTACGGCAGAATTTTACAAGATCGGTTAGAGAGGCAGTATGAAGACAGGGAGGAACGGAGTGGGTTCAGATCAGGAAGATTGCGTATCGACAACTTGTTTTATATAAAACAACTAGTGGGGAAAGTAATAGCATGTGGGAGTCAGTCACATCTGGTTTTTGTTCATTTAAGAAAAGCATACGACACCGTTCCAGTAAAGAAACTTTGGGATTCTTTGACAGAAAGTAACTTACATCCCCAATTTATCAACGTGGTGAAAACTTTCAACGAGAACTTTCAGAATACTTTCAAATAAACAAGGGTCCGAAACAAAGATGTCTCTCTCCTACGCTTTTCAAGATTTATATAAATTCGGCTCTGAAACATTGGTTGCAATGTAAGAAAATGGGAGCCTAAATTGGGAAAGGAAACCTTACTACCTTATTATTTGCTGACGACCAGGTTGTTCTGGCGGAAGATGCTGAAGATATGACACATATGATTAGAGGAATTTAAGCTTCGCGAAGGATCCCAAAGAAAAGAAGGAAAAGAGATAGGCCAAAGAAGTCGTGAGACCAAGGAATCTACATAGCTATGGCAGAAGGGGCATTGAAAAGAGTCGTGGAGGTACAAGAAACAGTGATGTTTAAATTGCGATAAACGGCCAAGGCTGTAAAAGATCGCCCTGTTTATATATATATATATATATATATATATATAAAATTAGCTAAAAGTGTTTTGGTCGACCGTTATAAGATAATCCAAATCAATGAAATTCGTCGGGTATTCGGTCAACTGTTAATTTACATTTGAAACTGAGTTTATTTGTGTAACATTCTCTGACCTTTACCTACCACTGACGCTAGTACAATAGTTTACAATTTTATTTATTAGTATTTAGTATGACAAACCACATTTTAATGATTTTTAAAGAATTTTTTAAATTAATCTAGTTTTTAACTCCTGAGGAAGCTATAAATTTATAGCGAAATATAGAGATTAAACGACTGATTGTTTTTTAATTTTTTAATTTTCTTAACAGTTGATCGAATACCCGACAAATTTCATTGATTTGGATTATATATATATATATATATATATATATATATATATATATATATAACCATAGTAATATTTCTTTCGCCTCGTGTGGTCCACTGGTATGACTCCTTTCAAAATCGCTTAGTACATACTAATTTGGTTGCCTTCGAATTCTTGGCATGCTTATATTTTAGTTCACTTTTATAGACTGCTACAATCGAATAACCAAACTAAACTGATGCAAAATAAAGAAAACAAAAACGATTTTTTCTTTAGAGTTCGTCAAAAGACGATATAAAATATATTACTTTTTATCATTTGTTATTTTCAACACCATAACATTTATTCTTTTATCCACATCTTTCTGATCCTTACATCAGCATAGTTTTAATTAAGCTGTCATGTATTTTTACCTTGCTCTGCGTTCCTATCGCTTTTCGCCGTAATATTGTTTTTCCTGCAAAAAGCAAAATGAGACAACACAAAAGAGTCACACAAGATACGCTTTTGGTTCCACCGTAAGACAATATCTATCAGACGTTAGTTCATATATGTGCGCTTAATATTTTGAAATACATATGCTTCAAATCCCATGTGTCTGTCTAAAAAATGCCTAGATTTCTTGCTTCACATACAATAAAGATCTCTACTCCACAAATGTTAAAATTATTAATGGCACTGGCAGATAGGGGATATATACATAATTAGCAACCGAAAATGAATTATAGATCTGTACGTATTCCGCAAGTAATGGGTTTATAATCAGAATACTTACCATTTAGTGAGATACGCTACACTCAAGTACACAGGATAGAAGAAAACATTTTTTGGCAGATTGTGGCACCAATGTAATCCAAGATAGAAGAAGATTTGATCAGCTAGATGATCTGGAATATCTGGAGTGTGGAAGTGAAGAACTGAACGGGTAGCAGAGTAGAGTGGCTTTATGGTGGTGTGTCTTACATATACATATATTACAAGATGTGCCATCATATAAAGTATTTTAAAACGGACTTCAACGTCTTCAACCAAACTATGATTAAATCCTTGATATATTTAAGAACATAATTAGGAAAAAAAAGGACTGTCACCACTTTTCTTTAACAAATACAAATATACAGTTAGAGCGGTCATATACACAAATAAAGTACATATCTCAAAACTGATATTTATTTTAACTCTCTTTCAATTTAGCACGAAGTTCTCGACATTCATTAGAACTTTTATTTCTTCATTTATTTTGCTTCAATTTATTTTTATACATTTCATCGTAAATAGTCCATTTTGACAACTGTGACAATTTCAGATCTCAATTTAAAACTTCGATTTCTTCTTTATTTGGATTCTAATAATAATAATAATAATAATAATAATAATTATAATAATAATAATAGTAATAATAGTAATAATAGTAATAATAATAACTCCTTCATTTTCCCATATGAAAAAAATATTAATTCTTTTTCATTCTCTATTTTTTTTCATTTCTATTATTTAAATTTAGTAGGTAAAAAGTAGGGCCAAATGTCTATTCTGCCATCTATAGAATCAGATTGTTGAAAACACAGGGTAATGTAGTTGTATAGCTATGTTTTGCCCGAAATCCTGACTGAAAGTTAGGTAGAACTTTCTTTAATTCCAAAAGATCTCTTAACTGTGAATTCATTTCTTTAAAGGACTTTATGAAACGCAAGAATGTAATTCCCTTAAATTTATTGGATTAGGAAATTAGTCGAACAAGAGAATAATATATGTAATAACGTATTGGCGATTGGTAGGAAGTAGGAGATTGAAGCTGTATAATTATATCTACATATATATATATATATCAATTTTCTATAAATATTTTTGATAATCCCAAAATATTAATCTCTGCGAAAAGTAGAAAAATAAAATAATAGACTATCCCGAAAACCGTCAATTCTTTTTTTTAGTTGGACGTCATTTTGACAATAACCCAATAAAAATCATGTTTTCTATAAAATCACGTAAGGGTAGTGCGTCCTCCTTTTCCGTGTCACTTCCTTTTTGTCCCATTCCGACAGAAATAAAATTCGTTGCGGTAGAACGAGACGTTAAATTGAAATGTCAAAATAAGCACTTTTCCCATTTTATCTAATTATTCTACTGAAAAAATCGAATATATTAAACTGAAGAAGGTGAGAAAACGTTAAATAAACTCGAAGACTTTCTTGCTAGGGACGTTACGCGATATACATATGTGTACGAGCCGTTGAATCAATGTTCAAAGCGAACGTGGATGTGAGAGAATATGAATAGAAGATGTCTTGAAACGCTGAATATTTATAAACTTAATAAATATGAATTCGATATTAAAATATATTTTTAAAGAGACAAAGTAATAAGAAAGACATTTAGATTTCGTAAATAGTAATAATAAGCAAAAAGACATTTGACTTTATTTGTCACTTGGCCCCAACTAAAGGATATTTGTATAGTGATATATATATATATATATATATATATATATATATATATATATATATATCACTATTGGCGTTTAAGTGCTTCATTCTAAATATAGCTATTTATCTCGTCCATATTTTGTGTACACGACTGTATATTTCAGTGAGGTCATCGATAAGTATTTAACTTTTTTTGCCAGAATATATTTTGTTGTTTTTTTCTTCAGTAAATTAAACAATTTTCAAAAAAAGTTATTTTCTCTTGTTTTTGATATGCTCGCCCAATTGGTATTATTATATCCCCCTAAGCTATAGAATCACTGAATTAAATGAAATGATATATTTTGTAATTGTTGTTCCCAAGACATTGAAAAGTGTAGAAAAATCTTGGTATGAAGTAAAGTGAAATATTTAAATTGCGTGTAGTTTTGGAGAATATGCATTTGTTACATACATATAATCGCAAGAATGACGGAATCACCATTAAGATTGCGGAAGAGAAGCCATTTTAACGTAACTGATAAGAGTCATCACAATATAACACAATCTATCCAGTCAATTGTCGAAACAGCTGGTAACATTGTTATAGAATTACATTGAATGCTTATATTTATTTAAAAATGTTTATTTTTACAAAAATATATAATATTCGAGAAAAGTACACTAAACTAGAATTTCAAGAGGCAAAGTCTTATAAAAGAAGGAGAGCTACATATATTAGAATGTGTATACGATAACACGAGATCATTGATAACACGTATTCATTCGCTTTTCTTTAAAAACTAATATTCCTATTCCAATTGTTTATGTCAGAGGTATTGAAACAAAAATGTGAGATATGGACGGAATAAGAGAAAATTTAGGAGAACTTGTCATAAATGTATTAGATTCTAGTTAGTACCATCGATGATTATTCTAAAGAATAGACATTCATTTATTATTTTTTTTTATATTTTACATTACGATTGTGTAATGCTTATTGAACTAATATGTATTAGAAATGTAGTTTTGGAATCAGAATTGTGATGTATATACATATAAATATATATGTATTTATTTTAAAATGAAAAGTATTACATTTAATCACTCAGGTTGATATATAACCTCTTTCCACATTAACTTTCGTAATTCTGTATACGCATTTCGACAACTAAGTTATCATCGTCAGCAGATAATTGCAGTGCCGCACCTGGTAAACCACGGCGAAAAATACCTGTACGAAAAACAAACTCCGTACGCGATCTGTACCGTTGAGAACCAAGATATACACTCATATTATTATATTTGTTTTAAATTTTAGAAGTATAATTCTGCTAAAATGAAAACAACTATTATATACGTCATGTGCTCTCACATATAAATTCTTCACTACCGCTCCTTCCAATTAACATAGCAATAAACATGTCACGTGCTCGAATAAATAAATTCTTCATTACGATAGCTTAAATCTTTTTTAATAACACGTTTTGCATATGGAATTGAAACAAAATAATTTAATGTACGTTTTGTTAACAAGATGAATATGAAATAATCTGTATTAACTTTCAACATTTACTACAAAATAAACTCGCTTAACTTTCACTATTATTGAGTGATTGATTGACTGATTGATTGATTGATTTATTTATTTATTTAGCATTTCTTGTTGCTATTTAGTATAATACATAGGTATATAATTTCAAATTAAATATTAAAATGTTTCACAAAAAAACATACAATAAATTAAAAGTATACATCTAAATTAAAAAATGATTGGTACTTAACATTGTATAAAAATTTCTCTAGATATAATCAATAATCCCACGTTTAAATACACAATAATTTATTTCATTTTTTATTTCTGGAGGCATTTCATTGAAAACTTTCAGACCTTTATCACTAAGGTTGATATATAACCCTTTTCCATATTAACTTTCGTAATTCTGTGTACATTTTGGTTCTCAACGGTACAGATCGCGTACGGAGTTTGTTTTTTCGTACGGGTATTTTTCGCCGTAGTTTACCAGGTGCGACACTTTGCAATTTTCTGTTGACAATGACAACGTAGTTGTCGAAATGCGCATACAGAATTACGAAAGTTAATGTGGAAAGGGGTTATATATCAACCTTCAGTGATTAAGTGAATCAACCACAGGCTCCATCAAATTCAACTCTCAGACCTTTATAAAATATAACATTTTGACAAAAACTTGTTGTTGCCAAAGGTAATCTAACTATAATCGTTGGCGTTCCTGAAATTGTATGGTTGGACTTCAGCTACATTGACCAGATATCCCTGCATATAGTTTGGCATATTTCCTGTCTTAATTTTAAATATAAATAATAGAGTGTTCATAGCGAGTCGATGATTGATGGAGAGCCACTGCAGCCTATTCAACATATCACTTATCATCTCAGAATACAGCGCATGCTTTTATTTTGTAATTTCTGTAGTCTTTCTTTAATTACTCAAAATGCGGTTTTATAATTTTGTTGTAGATAATAGTTGCAGTGACAGTTGAAACCCTGTAGCGGATTCTTCTCAAAAATGTAATTTTTTTCGAAATCTTTTTGCAAACATATTCAAAATGCGGTATGGAACTCAAATCATCGTCCACTATTATACCCAAATATTTTATTTCTTTTACTTTTTCAATATTTTCATTTTCAATACATATGTTATAATTTGAATTTCCATATTTCCATATTGTTATTATAAGGAGCTTTTCTGTGGTTCGTTTTTTTGATTAGAGGTAAATAAATACTACAATAATTGCGTATGTATAAATCAAACTTTCGCAACTGATATTTTATTATGTCACATGATTTGGTCGCTATTAGTCTATCTGTTCGTGATACAGGGTGCAGTTATAAGATAAGAGATTTCATATTGAAGATATTTATACATCGCAAATGTCTTAGGTTAGAATTTTTATAGTTTTCGAAGTTTTCTTGTGTTTAAGAAATAATTTAAAAACATAAGAAGAACCTTTTTTATATATGTTAAGTGTAATATTGATTAAGATTGAAATACACAGAGTTGTATTCAATAAACACGACATAAAAAAAATGTTTACACTATTTTGAATCTCTATCAATAAATCATATTACGTAAGACAAATTAAAATCTTTGTGTCTAAATGCTCGTAAGCATTACAATATTTATCAAAAGTGTAAGAAATTTGGGGAAAGTAAATCGACTTTATACCATAATAATATTAATAATAATTGCATAGGGCCTCGGTAATATTAGATTATCCTAAAGGACGATTTTTTTTTAATTCCGTATCAAAATTGCATAACGGCGAAGGTTGACGGCCACTGCGGATATAACAATTTTGTGGTTTCCCGCATCGTGAGACTTACAAGTAGCCGAAATATCGTCAGGGGACAACTTTGGGTACGTAGCTCGTTGCTCGGAACTGAACTCGTTCCTTGATGGAACTCCAAGGAGCAAGCCTCGAGCTAAATTAGTTTAAACTGTAAATACGTGATAAAGTCCCGGGAAAGAGTTCTCCAAGATTTAAATTACTTTCGTGGCGTGCCTGCAACGCCACCAATATGTTGTTTTCTTTCTTTTATGTTCAATTTTGTTTCTGCGGCTTTACTCTTTTCTGATCTTAATTATAGGCTGGGGATTTTTCTTGAACTACGTCGACTGTCGGTGATTAAGCGAAAATGAGTCTTGCTTTTATATTAAAAAAGTATTGGGCATATATGTATATATTATTATAATAATAGGAAGGCAGCTGTACCTAAATAGTGAGAAGTATTAATTCCCTTATAAATACCTCAATTATATTAAACATGAAATTTTGAATAATAATTAAAAATAACATTTTCCATATGAAATTAAGTTTGGTGTAGTTATTGTAGTATTTGTATTTAGCTTTCATTAGGATTTTGATTGCAGTTTTAACAGCTAGAAATTATTAGAAAAATATCATTCGCATATGCGATTTCTAAAATACGGTAAAGCTTTTATCTAACTAATTCGAACACGTAGAATAAGAAAATCATACTTTCACAAACTTAGATAGCATTTGTTTTTGAAACTCCACTCTATTAAACATCGTTACATTTTATTAATACATATAAATAGCAGTGCTACTCAAAAATAAAGAGAATCAACTTAAAAATGCGACACAGATAGCATAATCATGCTCATAATAATTTATTTATATAAAGATGATTACAAAAAAGTCCCAACGAAAACAATATATGTAAAGAAAACAGTAGAAAATACTTCAGAAAGAATCTTAAAATTTTCATAAATGTTGATCCAGAATTTTACAGATAGCATATAAATGTGTAATACAAAGTACTAAAATTTAAAAACAAATAATTAATTACTTGCATTGTAACTACAGATCGTGCATTTACCTATCAACAATAGTATGCCTTTTCAAGCAACAATTTTTGCACTGTTGCCCAGATCTATAATATTGTCGGCTTATTGTCAGGTTGAGTCCCCCAGTAGTCAATGCAGAATTGGTTTTGTATCTGGTATATTCTTATGTTTGTGGATTAGTTTACCCGAAATAAATTTATTTTTATTTTGATCTGCATATTTGATTGCCATAAATATATATTTAAACGATATTAGTAATAGTTTTTGTGTAATAAACTCTTTTTGTATTATATATTTTTTTAGTTGCACACTGTAAATTGCAACGTTTAATTTTTCTTTCTGTTTCCAATACATGCTATAACTAAGGCAGTTTGCTATCCATTACCATATCCAGCAGAAAGACAGAAGTAATTTTACCAGCCGTTTTTGTTTTTAACCTGAGAGCCTGCATCTTACTCATTTTCAATGACAAATTGTTATTATTAAACCATATGTCCAGTTTTATGTCAGATTTTATCTATTTTCGCTGTTAGTTCAACATCAGAAGCTTCTCTAACAATTAAGGTTATGTCGTCCATGTAAAGACGTATTTTGGATCTTGGTTCATCATTTACATGAACGACCATATAAATGATGAACAATAGTGAATCCAATATAGATCCTTCAGGTACACCTTTACTTATGTATTCCAAACTAGAAGCTTTTCCATTGAATTCTGCATCCTGACTCCCATGTCCTAAGTATAAAGTCAATAAGGCGTAACTACTATCCCGAATTTCAAAAAAATATAATTGACGTTGTCAAAAGATTTGGTTAGATCGTAATATATTGATTGTATTTTGTTATTGACATACAAGGCCCCTGTGAGAGGCTCGGTGACATCAACCATGACTGTAATGGTGGATCTACCTTTTATGCAGCTGTGTTGAATGTCACGAAAACAAAAGTTTTACATGCTATCGTTATGGCTTAATATTAAATAGATAATAATACTCAATAAATAGTAAATTTCTAAAACATAGCAGTGTATAAAACAATGTAGCTGTTAACACATGGACGAGAAAACTGGGTCTTTAAAAAAACAAGAAAAAAGGCTATAGACAGCTGAAATGAAACATCATAGAAGAATAAATAAAGAAATAAGAAAAGAGTTAGGAATATAATAAGCAAAAGAAGTTTTAGAAGAAAAAAAATTGCTTTTTTACCCATTTATTCAAAATGAATGGAACAATGCAAGTGAAAGAGATATAAGAGGTAAAATCTGTTAGAACAAGTGGAATAGTTTATTTAAACAAGGAAGGGAATCCCTTGAAGACGACCCGAGGCCGGGCAGGAGCATTGAGGTGACCGCGCCAGCACTTATCTAAAAAGTTGAACAAATTGTACAAGATGCTCGACTAAAGTAGGTTGGAGTATCCGATACAACAATTTTTAAAATCCTAATCAAACGAAAGTACTGCACGCCGCCGCAAAAACAACAGCGCGTAGTAATGCCAAAGAGCAGTTGAAGGTCCAGCAGGGAAATGGCAAAAAATAAAAGAAAATGGAGGCAATTTATAAATAAACAGAAGAATGTACATGGATAATCATTTTATGTGTGCTTAGTAGTCACAAAATTTTAGCATCGTATTTAATAAAATATTTAACCTCCAGTGATGATAAGACCCACATGAAACTTGAGTCGTACTACTACAAAAATAGTAAAAATTGATAACGCTGATCAAGTGAATCCTGAAAAGAAAATAAAAGAGAGTTTAATTATTTGTATAGTTATAAATGAAAAAGTTTATTACATGTCCTCATATTTAAAATAACATTGTCTAAGGTTTAATTAAAAACTTGAAGTTGAGTTGTTATAAATCGCCCTGAATCTCTGCTCCCCATTCAATCATTGACTTCAGATTCCGACAAATAGTAATCTACATCAGTTTACTTATTAAGATAAGTGCCGTGCTTATAAAGATGGCTATCTTCTGGAAGAGGATGGGACTTAACCTTTGAAGTTAAGCTCACCCTTTGTCGAATTCTGTGCATCGTAGACACATTTCTGCTGCACAATTTAATCAAGAAACTGTATCCAAATTACGTGAATATATATAAATGCGGTTGAAGTTGAAACTAATGAAAATTTAATTACAAAGTTACAATTACTAATGTTGATAATATATACATACATTTGCAAGGCAAAATACCAATGTATGTGTGGCGAGGATTAAACGAATCAGATGAGGTACTAGCGGGTATTGTATAAACTTAGTAATGCATATAATACCTGCTGAATAGTACTGGTGAATGCAGTTACTGTGTCGAATGTACGAAGCTATAGATGAAACTTAATATTAGTAAAGGAAATAACAAAATATTTATTATTTACTTAGCTTATTGCAAGGCATTTGCCAAGACATTCATGACATGTAAACCTTTTTTTGTCAATTTTTTTAATTTGACAAAGAATTTCAGATTAATTCGCTGCTCAATTTTTTTATCAACTATTATCACGGCACTACTAAGTAACAGTGTCCTCTACAATTAAAGCTCGAAAGTGAACTAAAGCAGACAGAGACGAAACTACGGGTGCTTATCTTATTTATTTATGTGAAAGTACATATCAAGACAGCTTTTACAAAAATCAGTTTCAAATCGAAGTTTGGAAGCCACCGAACTGTCTCAGGTGTGACTTTTCCGAAGTCTTCTTGTGTGCTAGGGAATGCTCGATGATCACATTCGCATACTATGTACACAATGTCTCAGTAAACTTGTAAAGGATGTTATTTCTCGTTTGTTGTTTTGCAGCAACATTGGACAAGTGCTTCCTATGTCCTATCTATCGTTACCTCAACATACTTGGGATACAGGTTGTGGGGCAGAGTAGTGCTATTAAGGGTTACTTGTAGTGATAATTGGTTATTCAAGTTTTACTTCAAGTTTGCTGTGGGACGCCATTGTTGGAAGTAAGCGCTCAGTCTTTGCAGATATTCAGTGAGATTGGCTTCAAAGGCATCCATGTTGGTATTCTGTGTTGCTATACGAGGGTAGTTTGACAAGTAGTGAGAATGGAAAAGCAAAACGAATTTTTTAAATACAAAATAATCTTTATTTTTCAATATATTCTCCTAAAAGAGCAATACATTTATTCCAATGGTGCTCCAATGCCCTTATGCCATCTCTAAAATGCGATTCCGGAAAGCTTACAAAATACTCACTACTAAAACTACTAAACTCAACTACTAAAATTTCTTTCCACCTAGTGCCGTTTTCAATTTTGGAAAAAGGTGGAAGTCGGAAGGGGCTAGATCCGGCGAATAAGGGGCATGCGGTACTAAATGGAAATGCAACTCGTCGATTTTGGATTTCGCAACTGTGCTGGTATGCGAGGGAGCGTTGTCTTGATGAAACAGAATCTTTTTCTTTGCCATTCTTGGCCGTTTAGCACGAATCTCCACATTTAATTTTTGTAGAAGTTCTGCATAATATTGTCCGTTTATTGCGGCACCTTTCTGAAGGTAATCAATAAGCAAAATGCCCTTTGAATCCCAAAAAATTGATGCCATCACCTTGTTTGCCAATAAAGTGGTTTTCGCTTTCTTTGGAGGTGCAGAACCACGTTCTAATCATTGCAGCTAATATAAAGTTTAAATTACTCAAGTTGTTGTTTTCTACGGAAAATGCACATAAAATGCAAAAGAAAAAGATATTTATATATTCATACAAAATTAATCCAGCTTTTATTAGAAAATATAGGCAAATACTGAAGATGACAAATTATAGTGTCACCTGTCAAAACTACTTGTTGTAGTATAATACAAACAATTTAATTCACCTAGAAAAATACTAGGCACACTACGTGTACATTGTAACCGTTGGCTTTTCGAATATTGTATCGTGTGTCTTGTCGGTTCTTAGGACTGTTCCGGCAACGTTTTCATGAGATTTCACTCGTCTTCTTCGCTTAACTTTCGTTCGATTCGAAATAGACGAATGACGTAATATATTTAAAAGAATTATATATAATATACAACATTAAACGGATGTTAATAAGGAATTTGTCAATGCAACGGGGGTAAAAGAGACGCATATAAGGTGTCGATTATTTAAATTTTAAAGACAATATTACAAGGCATGTAGCTATATGTACGTACACCTTTTTTCTTTATAATTCAATGTTGACAGATATTTATTATTTATCTAATCCTGTTTAAGGAAATAAGATGCCATATCTGCTTCTGGGTTTCCGGGCTGGAACCGCGTCACTAGTATATCTGCCGACGTTTCGTACCCATTTGTACGGGACATCTTCAGGGCAGAAGCAGATAGCATGGACCACGGACCGCGGGAGTCTACGTACCAAATTAAGATGCCATACTTTATGAAATGGAGAAAAATACATTTCACAAGTGTGGAATTTAAATACACAAATGGGTAATTTAAAAGGTTGCATTATAAAGCTTCAAATGATAATTAGGAACCAAAATACTTTAATATCTAGATTACGGTCATTTAATTGGTACTTGAATGCAAATTAATAATTGTGATTGGATGAATCGAGCGGTCAACGTGGACTACGTTCCTTGTCTTTAGCATGGAAACATATTGCCGGGGTGGGAGTGGCTTGGTGACGGAACGGCAGTCAACGTGGACTGCTGTCGCGAATAATCGACCACGTACGCGTCTAACTTCCAATCAAGGTTCGGGCATAAGATTGCATTAGCTAAAAATTCCAGGAACTGTTTTTCGCAAATGCGTTTTATTAAAAATAGTTCGACGGACGATTTCTTGTAATTGTTTTTGTAATTAACGAGAGGTCAATGCCTTATCATTAGACTGCATTTTGAGTTGTATTTGTGACCGACAAGCGATTTTAAAATTAAATTAAAATCTTTTTTCTTCTTTAAAATGAATATGAAACTAATTTTATATTTATTTCAAATAATTTTTTTACCTAAAATATTCTGTTTCTCTTTTTTTTCACATTAGGGAGAACGTTTGAATAATAATGACGGGTAAAAAACATCTTCATATACCTTTACATACATATGTAGTTACGTCCATACATCTATATTTTTTTAAAGATTTGTTTTGGAAAAGATATTAAAACAGTGCCGTTTACCGTACAAAATAGCATTAAAATTCAAGGTTCATAAGACGTAACTTGTGAGCGAGTTAATGTTAGGATATGGGACGTTTGCGGCGAGTTATCTGAAAAAACAGTGCTTAAAATATCTAAGTAAACAATTATTTGACAAATTTTGACAAAACTGACAAATAATTATTTTCGAATTACTTTAACGTAAAAGGGCAGTTAAAAATTATGTTTAATAAAGCAAGATATTGATATCAAACGATTAATTACACCAATGTACGAGTAATAATATCATCCTCTTAAGCAAATAGATGAGATGTCTCTGCCATATCAGATATGCATTTATTAAAAAGAAGTTGGACCAATACGTAGCGTTATGGAAGTCTATTACTAGGGAGGTGCTGTTGACACTTCATACAGGAATGTTAATAATTTCGAAATTACGCCCTTGTTTAAGAATGTCTTTTTAATAATTAACGTTTACACACTACTTGACTTTAATACCCTTTATACTTTACAAAATGTATTTTCCAATATATGTACATATACTTGGATCGCTTATATCAGCATCAATATATACGTACATTTATCGTGAATCTAGGTGATTTGCGCTGAACAGTGGAAGGATTTACAGTATACGGATCGTTTCCCTTAGGGAAATTGCATTATCGAAATCTTGTATTCCCCGATTGAAAGTTCCATGCCGCTCCTTCGCCATATGTATTTTAAAAGCGCACCGAATGAGTCGAATTTTAGAGGAGATATCGAAGAAACTTTTCGTTATTCAATAATGCTAGCGAAGGGGTTTGAAGTAAACGTAGGCATTTAGAATTTGAAATGCAATAATTTTCCGAGAAATTGGTAAACTCTTGTTAAAAGTTAAGCAGATAAGATTCTGGTCGAAGTAATATTACAATAGAGAATTATTTAATCCTTTGCAAGAGAATAACCAAAAAAACACTCGTACTAGAAAAAATTAATTTCATTCTTAAACAATAAAATTTAATGTTTACGCATTAAGCAAAATGTTAAACATTATTAAATTATTAGTAATGCTGAATAACTGCTTCACAATAGCATACAACGTCTCCGGAAAAGCTGGATAGATACGAATATAAATAAAACAAATAATATATGTAATTCAATCATATGAAAATGATTTAAGAATTTGTTTACACCCGTCACATTTAACAATCCACTTTTGGGAAGCATTTTCGCATATTAACATGATACAAGCTGTCTGCAATATCTGCACGCGTTCGCGCCCCATAGGTTCCTGCTGCTGGTTACCCGTCGGATTTTTCAATCTTAATTATTAGGATATATTGAGCAACATAAAAAGAGCTTCTGTTTCTAACTTCGTCTGCTTTTCGAAATACTTTTTCTTGATAAATTAATGAACTACCTATCGTCTCCTAACTGTACAATCCGATCCAATAAAAAAGAAACTATTCGGATTTTTTATGATTTATTAGATATTTGTACAATGTCCATCTTTTGATTGTAATTGACTCGATTCCCTTTCAAAAATAACCAACACGAATTCTGAAATTACTAATAATTTCTGAAGACATAATAAAAAGGGTCTACAATCGAAAAGGTAAAAAATCCTCTTAACACATTAATATTTGTATCCTAGATACACTATTGCTCATAAGTATTTGGTCACTCGCATTTAACCCCCAAGTTATAACAAAAATCAAAAATCAAAATTGAAATACTAATATATTTTTATTATATACGTATATGAAAAATACATATTTTTATATCTAAAATAAATTGTTGTATAATATATTCATGTAAATTTAAGACTCGTCTATAAGCCCTTCTTTATTTTTAATCACTGCAGCACACAATCGAGGCATTCTTTCGGTTAATTTTCGTAATTTCTCAGGTCTTATTTTATCCCACGCCTCTTGTAGGTTCTTCCACATATTAACAGCAGATGTGGGGGCCGATTCTCTTACTACTCGTATGAATGCTTGAGTTTACTCTTGTTCTTGTAAAATGTCTGCTCTATGATGAGACACGTACATACGATCTCCAGCTTACCGGACATTAGATCACAGAATACGCTGATATTTGAGTCTACTGGTACGCCTTAAGTTGCATTATGGAAATATATACTACATGAAACCCACGGTAGGCTTTTATTGCATGTAATTTTGCCCTTTCATGATGTAAAACTGAACAATTTTAATAATACGTTAGAAATTAAGACGATGAAACTATTTGTCGCGAAAATTAACCTGTCTTAGTTTTTATCCAAAAAAAGGATACATTAATACGAGATATGTGTAACCACTTGTCTCGTAAAATTTTTATAGGCAATCCATCACGTTCTACTGTCTTAGCGAATTTTTAAATTTATCTTATATATAATACTTTTTAAATATTTCAATATTATTATTCTTCGTCAGTATTTCTGTGAGTCACGTAACGACAATTATAATAATCTAGCCTATATTAATCATACCGATACCTAAGATAAATGAATTACCATTCAAACTGGAATAAATAACACCGCACTTATCGGTCAATTTCTTCTGGATAAAAATCTAAATTCGAATAAACTTTTAGAACGTCTTTGCGGACGTGTTATACGATAAATATATAAGTATTGATAAGGAAAAGTTTTAAATGGTTGGAACCAGATTTCGTAAGGTCTTTACACGTTTCTTAATGGATCATTCTCAAATTAATAGATAAGAAGACAGCGACGTATAGAAGGTAGTAAAAAATAAACAAAATAAGAGGGTTGTTACCCCTTCCGAATCTACCTGTTGCCGTGTTCGAGGAATTCACCCGGCCTTGGAATACAAGGATGGATTCAAAATTGATAGGAACAGTTTACGGATTGATCCAAAACGAGCTGTTATCCGATTTGCGGGTGGCAAAGGATGATAAAGCCGAAAATAACAAAATGCACAAAAGAAAGAAAATAAACCTTCATAAGCAAATTGAAATTACATTAGCGATGTGCGAAATCAACTATAGGCAATACGTGGACTGGCCAAGATAGTTTTCTATATAGAACAAATTTCACAACAAATTTTTCCCCGTGTGTACGTATATTTGTTTTACAGAAATCACATCTCTTAAATTACATCGATTACTTAAAATCTACAGCCTGTATAGAATTTAAAACAATTCCTAATAAAATTATGGACTTTATAATATGGGATCGTTGACGCTAAAAACAAAAAAAGCTATGTTACATTGAACTGTTACATTAAAATTACTGAACGTTTTCTATTGAATTGTTACGATGGAATTATTAATGTTGAAACAGGAAAAAAATTAACTATGTTACATTAAATTATTACGTTCAAATTACTCAAGATTTTCTACTCAATTATTAATGATTTAAAAGTAGTTGCTAAACGAGAGAACGTCCGACATGCAAAATGAAACGTGATAAAAATAAAGGTATCATCTTTTTGGTGAGAGTTGTCTAATAAACAATTCTTCCTCAAGCCAGAAGGTTAATTAAATATAGTCGAATTTAATCTTAGCACTTGAGATACGATAAACGAAAGAAATGATGACTATCTGGCCTCTTGTACGGAGCTGTCGGTGGATGTTTTGACGGCGATGTCTTTCTAAGGCTCCGTTACAAAAATAGTTCCTTCTTTCGGGAATTAATCTCTTCGGGCAACACGAAAAACTACTTAAGTCAGAGAAAGAAACACGACGGAAGTTAATATTTTAATACATGGCAAGTGAGGAGAGAAGTTTACCTTGCGAAGGTTTTATTTTCTTAATCTCAGCAAGTGATTTCTTTCACGGAGTAAACAACAACAGTCCTTTATCAAAAAATTCCTTTCATATTCTCCAACTAAAGAAATGACTAATCGCAAAATCGCAAAATTTCAAACGATAATGCCTATAAATGAAGTATAAACCGTATTGAAACCTTTTCACGAATCAGGTCTATAATGGAGTGTCGTCTACGCTGAGATCTTTGCACAACGGCCGACGAAGGCAAAAAAGAAATTAAATAAAAAAAGAAAAACGTACGAAAAGGACATACAGAATTTAAAACTTGCATACGCAATACAGTCATAAATATGACTGTTTTAGTGAAGGTGAAACGAGCATGTAATAAGATATGACTTTAAAAATTCGACTAATCCTACTTATATATATATATGTAAATTTTTTCCTTTTAAGATTATGTTAAATTAGTGTTAGTTCAGATGAAATATTATTGTGGGAATGCATAGTATCGGATCGATCAAGTGAAAGCAATGTGTGCTTACACATCCATAAGCTAAACTTCTTAATGTTACAAGGTAATAAAAGTATCTTGTTGTTACTCAGTGTTTCGGTTGTGAACATTTCAACGTATTCTAGTGCCTTTAAATATTGACATGCGTCGCAATATCGATGTCTTGAACGAAACACGGATGGGTGTTGTGTTTTCTAACGAAACAAAGCTATCACTACAGTTAAATACCCATGAGTCTTATTTCGCCGGAGACGTGGAGAGCGTCTGTGTTATATTCAATCATACTATATCCACTAGCATCCTAGTCATAATATAGGACAATATGATATATGTATATATATAGTATGTGTACATCGAGTACGGACACAATTAAGGTTATTGATATGTGGTGAGTGTTTTTTCGGGCCGTATAAGTTCTACTTCAAGAGAGGATGGGAAAGTGAACGAATTCCCTGGACGAGAAACACGAATGAAATTTCTTCGAATCAAAATCGACTCTGGGAAAAGCTAGATCTCTAACCTGACGACATTCAACGAATTGAATTCAAGACAAATCATAAGCCAAGGTACCCAGGCAAAATAATAGCTCCTGAGCAAAAATCACCGGTGAACTATTGTAGATTCTATAGCTGGCTCTTTATTAGTAATAGAATAGTTGAATAAAATTAAGCTGTCCGAAGGGAACCTTAGGCACAGACTTTGGGATGAAGAATCAGAAGCAGCAGAAATTGGGTTATAGAACTCTGTTATTTAGACAATAGGAAATAAAACCAGCACTGAATAAAGAACAATGTTTGAAGCTTGTGGAAACATATATTATATGACCAATTTTATTAAATAAAAGGAAACGTGCAAATTGCTGGACCAGCACGTTTACGTGGGGTGCTGTAATTTTAAATTGCTTAAACGTTTTATTTTAAGTTGATATTCCCGAATTTAATTCTTGTCACGGTAGATACTTCGTTTAGTTATTATATACCACTTAAAATTTAAAATTTTATTTAATTTCAAATACAGGTTCCTGAGATACAGGGTGTATACGGAACTCAAAACTAAGAAAGAACATTTTGTAAATGTTGATGCACTTTTAAAAATATCATGTAAACCCTCTGTTAATTTTTTTTAATTTAATATATTTTGGCCAAATATTTATTTTCAAATATTTCCGGGTGTATAAATTAATATATTAAAAATGATATTGTACTTAAACAACGCCGACTTATTATCTGTCCCAAAAACAATTATTAAGTCAGTTCTTAAAACGAATTTATAAATTGCTTTTATTACTAGATTAGTTACAATGCGCATACATATTTAAAACGAAAACGAATATATAATTCCAATTCGTTACTGATAAATTTGATACTACAATAGAATACCACATACAGTTACATATTCACCAGCGTATGTACAAACACGTAGGAAATTACACACGAATGTATAAAACATAAAAGAGATTCAAGGCCGTAGGGGTTGGAGCTCGAAATTTAAAGCAAACCAGAACAAAAAGAGATGGCTGGAGTGTTTTTTTTTCCTTTATATGGAAGCGCAGAGTTGCTGAGTTTCCTCTGTAATTACGATTATCAAATTTATAAAATTAGGGGCGAACTTTTTTTTTATTTTGTGATGAGATCCTTCATATAATTTCACGTAATTAGAATACTTTACTTACGCTCCTTATTCTTTCTTTGACCGACCTAACAACTTCTCTTTATGCTTCAACAAAGGGAAAAATCATTAATGGGTAAGTGAGTAAGTTTCAAAAGTCTATGCCAACATTTTTAATTGGAAAATTATTTCCCTCGAAATGCCGACCGAAATTAAGGAGTCTCTCTTTTTCTGTTGTAATTCATATTTAATGATAATTATTCGTTTTCGTAATAGTGAATTTGATTAAATTTGAAAAAGGGAATTTATTATTAGTTTCAATACAAAAATATTCTAGCAACTGCAGCAGTCTACATATACGAAGTTTGGCTGGGCACATCTAGACATTTTTGAATACATGAATATAACATTACTCGTATCTTACAATACTAATAATGGCCTAATATTTATATCCTCGCCGTAAGCTGTCGTTATATTGCCATCAAAAGCAAAGATAGAGAGGCGTCTTGTACAATGCCAATACTATTTAGTCTACCTCACTTTGTTAATGAACAATAATTAATCAGCCTATTGATTGAGAAATATACAAAAACACCCTGAACACAACTGCCACCAAACGCCATACATCTCTCGTTCGCGCAGTTCGGCAATTGAAAACATAAGATTCGAAAATGGTGGAAGAAAAGAAGAAAATTGTTAGTACACTTGAAGCCAAGTGCCACTAGACAATGTTGGATACTACAATGGTGGATAGAGAGAAAAGCCATCCCCAAAACATCCTGGATATATGTAGAAACATATTAAAGATGTAATAGTTATCTGATAGACTACATCTGCAGGGCAAGATTGTGGATTTATGTAGTTTAAGAAACTAGGTCCGCATCAAGTTAATTTTAACAATAGTATTGTTAAGAAGATTTGCAAATACATACGCAGATTATGTTCCTGAGTAGGGACAATGAGCGAAGCAACAGTATATGTTGCCTTTTTTAATTATTTGTAATTATCTAAAGTAAAATATGGAGCCCAATATTGCCGACCAAGAATAGCTTGCATTATAAAGATATCCAAAGGAATATTGATGGGGGAAAAGGATACGCAAAGGTGGAACGAAATTGAAATTGAAGTAAAATTCAAAATAAAGAAAAGATATAAAACAGAAAAGTATGGATCAAAAATACTTCAACAACTTACTAAAGAAACTACCAAAAGTCAGGGGATTATTCCTTGGACTTTCATGGGTTTTTTTTTGTAAGATGTCAAGATCCCTAATCTACCAGTAGATATAAAGAGACAAAATGATAAGTGTTTTAGATATTTGCACTAACTTCGTGTGATAGCAAATAATATCCGTGTTTTTCTTATCAGAATATTGTTAAAAACACAGAAACACATTTTTGAATATCTCTTGTATTCGGTAGATCCAGTGCAGAACACGATAGCTTTACTTAGGATGCATTAATAATTTAAAAAATGTCCAAACATTAATTGCTCTATATCCTCGACCGAAAAGAATCTTATTATATATATATATATATATATATATGTGTGTGTGTGTGTGTGTGTGTGTATATATATATTCCAAAGAACAACCCAGTTCCTCAATACGTTCTTTAGTTCGAAAAAAGGGAATAGGAATATATATAATTAAAATATTTTTGTTAGGATAACATAAGAGTTGACCACAATTGTATTTTAATTGGATCTATATTCTGTTAATATATAATTTGGTTTATTCAAAACTCTTTTGTGAAACATTTTACATAATTAATTCCATATGCTGTCGTTTATTTGTGTTCAAATTCTGAACACGTTTACAATTCCTGATAAGCTTCCGTTACATATGCACTGTGCTTTGTGTTGGCAATAAATGAAAGCGATATCATTAATTAAGTTTCATATCGAAGTAATCAATAAAATACTTCGAAAGCCGTTTGATCGATACTTTCAATTCAAACACTGAACATTATAATATATGCTAACGTCTAAAGGGCAACGAAATTGCTTTTCTATAGCGATATTTCATTTAGAAAGGAGAACTTTCTGGGAAATATTGGATGAATTGGCTTTTGGAAACCAATCAAGTATAAAATGATGAATGTGAATATAATATAAACGAAAAATAATAAAAATAATTTCAGAAGTAATGTGGTGAGACTATTATTAATGATATAATTGCTATATTAATAATTAAGTTAATAGATTTCTTTTTTATGTTATATTTCAAAGGCAAATAAAGTTCAAATACTTGATTGTTGAGGTCCTTACTCTGTGAAATTTCATTACACTAAGGAATAAATAAAAAGACACTTTACACACTTATTCACTACAACTAGTTTCGACTGTTAGGACATTATCAAGTAAGTACAATAGAGGTAACAATCGCCTTTATATAGTAAAACGAGAGGCAATAATTCACTTCGATTACAAGATTATTTGTCGGTAAAAGACTATTCTTTGAAATATCTATAACTATAAAGGATAATAGTTTTACTTCTATTCGATAGATGAAAGTATAGTCTATTTTTACGACAATGATATCTATACGAAGAACCACGAGATCAGAATACTTCGTCGAGGTCTAAATTAACCGATGATCGTTTTAATCAATATTTCGTCGACGATTAAATTGTTCTTCATACAAGAATTAAGATCACGCGTCCACTGTATCTTTCTTCGTTGGATAGTTCTATTGCTATTCAATAGATAGAAGTGTAGTTGCTCTTCAACAGAGTTATAATTTTTTAACTATTAAGCATCAGTTGTGTTTTAGTACTCGGTTTTACATACTGTAGTAACTTAGTTACTGACAATAATGCAAGTGCATTTACTGTACTTTTCTTTGACCAGATAAATTTTGATGGAGACTATGGTTGATTAGCTTCATCAAACAAGGTTAATATAACTCCGTTCCACAATCATTTTCGTATTCCGTCTTGTTATCATCAACGGCAATGGGTTATATTAACTTTATTTGATTAAATTTTCGTTCGGATAGTTTTATTTTGATTCGAAAGATGGAAGTTCCTTTTTACTATGCAAACATTACCAATAGAGCTTACACATTTAACAGTTGTCACAACCATGAATCAGTGTGAATCAACCTTATAAGATAGTACTGGTCAAGGGGAGACATCACTTCTTCCACAGACTGTACAACATACGATACTACGAAGCGTATATTTAAATTCATAAAGAAAGTTCAAAAACTTAAACAAGTACTGCATGAAACATGTGTTAGATATCAGTCTACTTATGCAGATCTATTGCAAATTAATCGCCTATGCTGTTAATCGCAGTATACATTAGATCGCGTAAAAGGGAATTTCATGAATATATATCACTATTGATCATATAACACGGGTCGTATGGTTAACTTTACTATATATATATACATATACGAATGTGGTTCACTTTAATTCCAAGTTGACTTTATAACGATGTGCTCGTTCTGTATGCATTATTCACTGCTTATTTGGCAAGAAAAAAATATGCGATGGCAACGATAGCGGAAAATACACTAAGGCTAAGGTTGAACGAGGCAATTTGCAAGATCGCAAGAGGCGATACTATTCAAATATTTATGCCGGACCTTAAATAATCTAATATTCTGACGGCTCATTTTTAATAAACCAAATTAAGGTGCTAAATTATTTATGAAATCTATTAAGAATATATTACAAGGAATTTTTAAAAATAAACACAGAATTATTAATAACAAGAACGCCTACTAAAATATCTTTAAAAAGCACGATTGTTAATATTAGCTTTTAATTGCGTGCTTCTTTATACCACTTTCGAGACAGAAGTAATAATGGCAACTGTTCTAATTATAATAATAATAATAACAGGACGGGTAGTTGCTGGTAGAAGTTATAAAGAGAACACATTATTGCAGCAAAAATTATATACCAAGAACGTGCACTCAAATATCAACTTGTGACATCTAACACGATATATTGCAAATACACCTCAATAAGTATCCTTGAAAGTAATGATTGAAACTATACTAAGATAGATAAATACACACAGATAAATAAATTACTAGTATCAGGCCAGACATTACACTTATTGATAAAAAACGAAATAAAACTTATATAATAGACATTGCGACAGCAAGTGATACAAACATTACACAAAAGGAGCAGGAGAAAATCGTAAAATATACGAGGATAGTTTGACAAGTAATGAGAGAGACACATATGTGGCGCTCTAGTTGTTAAAACAAATGCACTGTAATTTAGGTTGCTTATTTATATGTTTACATTCCTATATGTAGATAAATCGGTTGATTAGTTTATTTTTGACAGCTGATTGAAAAAGAAGCAACACGTCGTTTTATTCAAATGGAAAAAGCAGAGTATCGTGCGGTGATTAAATACTTCGTAATTAAAGGTATGAAAGTTACCGAAATAAAAGATAAGTTACGGGAAACATTAGATAAATCTGCTCCATTATCCGCCACAATAAGTAGACAAGTAAATAAATTTAAACGTGGTAGAACAAGCTGTGTTGATGAAGCGCGCTCTGGAGCACCCAAAATCGCGACTTCTAAGGAAATGATTATAAAAATCCATAATATTATTACGCAAGATCAACTACTCAAAGTGAGAGATAGCGCTCAAAGCACATCAAAACAGGTGATCGCCTGTTTTTTCGGAAAAACCTGTTACGTTGCTACCACGCCTTTAGAGAGTTGTAGAACGGTCAATTCCGAATGGTACACAACTATTTGTTTACCAAAATTTTTGAAGAAAAGAAAAGAAGTTTTTTGACTATTTTCGATAATAAAAACTTTTTGTTTGTTTGCTATACCCGAAATATACATAGCTGTTCTCGTATACCCTTTGTATGAATAAAATTATTCTCTGTGAACAGAATAGTTGGTAATTTTATACTTTATTTTCCTTCGTATGTACATTTTGTATGATTTTTGGGACGATGAGACGGTATCCTGTAGCTTAAAACATTGACGTGATAGACAAATACCGTAGTCATTTTTGGATTCGGTCGTCAAAGGTCAGTCAAAAGCAAGTGTTAGACCTAGGTTAACGAAACTTGTATTTTCGAATGTTATTCGTTTGTGAATAATTTTAGGAGAATTCTGTATTCGAAGACACCGCGGTACTTTACTTACTTTGCGAAGCACGAAATAATGGACGACTTGAAGTCAAATTGGACACATAAATAGAAAAGTGTTATCAGCATTAAACGTTAATAGATAAAACATTAGTTGCTTATATAATGACTAGCTACTTTTTTCAAGTTCTCATCGTATATTTTACAAACCTCTATTCAAATAAATCACATCTACACATTTATATTAAAGAAGAAGTAAATATATCAAATAAATAAATCCATCAATAACTTTCGCGCACGAATAAATCCATCTTCACGAACCACATCTCGTTCAATACATGTGAATACCATTTTGAATCTCTGATGAATGAGTTTCATCGGGGATTTGTGAAAATTCAGTTGTATATCAATTGCCAGAAAATAACTACTTTCTACGTTCGTCCTCTTCCACTTCGAATCACACAATCGACTGAGGAAAGTATTTTATCGTTCTTGTTACTTGTTCTCCAACGTTTTCTAGGGAATATACAACAATGAAATACTTTCTCATCTATACTTACATTCAAGAAATAATTCACATCGTTTCCTGTTCTTCGTCTGTTATTTAAGATGAGAAATAACTCCTCGTTAGCAGAATAAAAGAAACAGAGAGTTGCACAGATGATTTTGGATTACTTCTCTAGACGATATTATAATTTACGAACATGTGAGCTTAATAATAATATTTATTTGCCCAACAGATTTACAATCTAATTGCAAGGCAAAGACTACTACTGAACACGTACATATGCATATGTTGGTCATTACAAATATATTAACTATATTTGTATGCACATACAATAACAAACTCAATTCTATATGTCATGTACACCAGCACAACGTGAAGCAACACTGGTAGCGATGACAAAATATATATCTATGATGTTAGGCAGTGTATTATAATAAGATCTCTATGTAAAGATGAATCGCGAATAATATTTCTTTTTATTTGAGCGTAGTAAATGTAGCTCCCAACCTTGAAACCAGGAATTCAATTACTTCTAATAACTTTGGTCGTCAATACCATTATTAAACGGATTAAATAAAAACATCATAGAAGGCTGATTCCGGCTAGTGCCAAACAATCAATAGCGAACGTCTCTAACAGTTCCTGATATACAAAGCCTCGAGCAGGATCCAAGTCAGTAATAACTCCAGGAACGTACTTGGCGTGAATGTGTGGAAGTCCAAATGAAGGAAGAGCAAGCTCATAAGAAATATATACGGATAATATGGCATTCAGTGAATTAACGTTGCGCGTACTTCTAATACAGCCCAAAGTTTTTAAACTGGTGTTAGTAATATTTAACTTAAATGCCTGACAAAGACCTAAGCACAATCTTTTACCAAAAAGAAGAAATATAATAGTGACGCATAGTGAAGGTACTCCTTAATTATCTGAGACTTCGTGGGACCTCAGCTTCAGAAATAAACGTAACCGTACTGGCAGAAATATTTAGACCCATATAATATCCTATGGGAGGGTCGGATGGTGTATTACTATCTTGCAAGTAAAGCGACTGGAAGTACTGTTTGAAATCATCCACCATTATTACAGGATCGTCAAACGTGCTGGCATGATTTTCATGTAAACGAGTGTAAGACCAAAACCGTGTAGTATTAGTTCTTATAAAATCTTGAACACGAATAAGATAACCTCGATACAGATGTATAGAGTTACATTACAGTTATTTTACATTTGGTGGTTTTCATTTTACTATTTCAGCTACTTAATTTCCAGGTAGGTAACATTATGTTGGCCAATGATAGTGAAGAATAGCACATTCATAATATTATAGACGTGGTTTTCTTTGGTGACATTTTTTCATTTATCATGTATGAAGCAGCATACATTTAACAGTAAGTGAAAGCGCGGAGCGTGTTGAGTGGGGGTAATGCAACCGGTGTTTGGTACAGAACTGAAAATGTAGAAGCAAATTATCGCCTTTGAGATATTGTATGAAACTTATTGGAAAAAGATTTTTAAATCTGATGAAGAGATGTTACCGCTTTGAAAAATTGGCAGGGACTTCCAAGTCTTTTTCGTGTTACAGAATATCGTTTGTCAGATTATGTGCCATCGACCTATAAAAAAAATCGAGACTTTAGAATCGTTAATCTACTTCAGTTTCTTTATGATCATGGTCGTTAGACACATTTCAGAACTTGTTCCATAAGAAAAATTTAATTTCCGAATTCAAATTAAAAAATAGTAATTATAAAACAATCCAAGTCAATATTTAAATTTTTAACATAGAAAAAGTGCAAATAAATTTGTCTGCTACGACAAACAGAATTATTACAAGAAGAAATTTGGAATTTTTCTTTTCCTTGCCGTACCACCTAATCGTTAGGATTATAATTCATTTAATTTAACCAAAGCTATATATTTTATAATAAGCTAGACCCCTGGTGATCGTGTTATCTTGAGATACGTTATATAGTAATTGATCGATATATATTAATATTAAAAAATAACTTTTGAAAGACAAAAACGTTATAACATTTTGTCAATCTAATTGATCCAAGAAGTGGTTATTTTGAAAAGAATATGGCCGTTAACGTTTTTGCATATCTCTTCCAAAAACCTTTGTAATAATCCTTGTATAAGGAGGTCCGTTCATCAGCTTGCCTCTTCATAAGGGGGAGACAGTGTTGATCACTTTCCTCCTCAATACTGTAGAATAACGGGAGAGGTACCTGCCACCTACGAGAAACGGTATAAAAATCGCTCCTTATCCATTTCGTTCCTAATCCTCAGATAAGTAATATAGAAAAGCTATTCTGCTAGTTTAGAACTATTGTGTTACGAATTAAATTTGAAACTTTGTATTTTGATGTAAACCTCGATTTTTCTAAAGGGATATTTCGCAAGAATTGGTATTTTTGAAAAGTTAGCGTACGTACAGAAATTCTCACGTACTGGCATTTTTCGAAGATCTAAAAACGATTTTTATGTCAAAATTTATGTTTCTGAGATTGAATCATCAGATAAAGAAAGAGCCGCAAAATCATGTGAAAATTTTAACTTTTGAAAGCTAAAATTGATTATTTGTAAAGTTTCAATGATTTTTCCATAAAAAGTTAACGTTTTTGCACGACTATCTTTTACTAAATTCGAAACTTTGTATTTTCATGAAATTCTCTTTTTCTGTAAAAATTGCTATTTTTGAAAAGTTAATGTACACTAAGGAATTCTCGCGTCCTGACATTTTTCATCAAAATTTATGTAATTCTTTAGCCTCTTCATAAAGGAAGAATCGGACACATGTCAAAATGTGAACTTTTGAAAGCTTAAATTGACTATTTGTGAAGTTTGAATAATTTTTCCATAAAATCTAGTGAATTTGTTTTCTTTTAGTTCAGAATTTTTGTTTTACGAAATAAATTCGAAACTTTGTATTTTCATGAAATTCTCGATTTTTCTAAAGGGGTATACTCGTAAAAATTGCTATTTTTGAAAAGTTAACGTACACTAAGGAATTCTCGCGTGCTGACATTTTTCGAAGTCCTAAAAACGATTTTGATGTCAAAATTTACCTAACTCTTTAAACTCGATCTTGAGATAAAGGAAGAATCGGAAAATCATGTCAAAATGTGAACTTTTGAAAGCTTAAATTGACTATTTGTGAAGTTTGAATAATTTTTCCATAAAATCTAGTGAATTTGTTTTCTTTTAGTTCAGAATTTTTGTTTTACGAAATAAATTCGAAACTTTGTATTTTCATGAAATTCTCGATTTTTCTAAAGGGGTATACTCGTAAAAATTGCTATTTTTGAAAAGTTAACGTACACTAAGGAATTCTCGCGTGCTGACATTTTTCGAAGTCCTGAAAAGGATTTTGATGTCAAAATTTATGTAATTCTTTAGACTCGATCTACAGATAAAGGAAGAATCGGAAAATCATGTCCAAATGTGAACTTTTGAAAGCTTAAATTGACTATTTGTGAAGTTTGAATAATTTTTCCATAAAATCTAGTGAATTTGTTTTCTTTTAGTTCAGAATTTTTTTTTTACGAAATAAATTCGAAACTTTGTATTTTCATGAAATTCTCGATTTTTCTAAAGGGGTATACGCGTAAAAATTGCTATTTTTGAAAAGTTAACGTACACTAAGGAATTCTCGCGTGCTGACATTTTTCGAAGTCCTGAAAAGGATTTTGATGTCAAAATTTATGTAATTCTTTAGACTCGATCTACAGATAAAGGAAGAATCGGAAAATCATGTCCAAATGTGAACTTTTGAAAGCTTAAATTGACTATTTGTGAAGTTTGAATAATTTTTCCATAAAATCTAGTGAATTTGTTTTCTTTTAGTTCAGAATTTTTGTTTTACGAAATAAATTCGAAACTTTGTATTTTCATGAAATTCTCGATTTTTCTAAAGGGGTATACTCGTAAAAATTGCTATTTTTGAAAAGTTAACGTACATTTCTCGCGTGCTGACATTTTTCGAAGTCCTGAAAAGGATTTTGATGTCAAAATTTATGTAATTCTTTAGACTCGATCTACAGATAAAGGAAGAATCGGAAAATCATGTCCAAATGTGAACTTTTGAAAGCTTAAATTGACTATTTGTGAAGTTTGAATAATTTTTCCATAAAATCTAGTGAATTTGTTTTCTTCAGTGTACATTTTTGTTTTGAAATAAATTCGAAACTTTGTATTTTCATGAAATTCTCGTTTGATTTTCGTTTTTGAAAAGTTGTTTTTCGCCGTGTTTTGCCAGGTGATGTCACACATTGAAATTATCTGCTGATGATGACAACTTGGTTGTCGAAAAATGCGTATACAGAATTTACAAAGTTAATGTGGAAAGGGGTTACATATCAACCTTATTGATCAAGAAGAATCGGAAAATCATGTCAAAATGTGAGTGTCTCGAACATAGCTCGAACCATTGACTTACTTTAGCTACTAGTTCGAAGTCTAATGTTCTTACAATTGCCCCATGCCGTTTTATTCAATTTATTTACGAAAATAAGAGAATAAAATAGTATTTAGTAGTACTTATTTCTTTAAATCTTTCTTAACTTGTAATTCTTTAAGTACGATTCTCTGTGAAAATACTTATTCAAAACGCGAAAAGACATATTTACAGATTATAAATTTTTCCATTCTGTTTTCTAATAGATTCTCTTATATTGTCTACTCCACTAGACCGCCTTCATTTCATTTTGGTAAAAAAAAATAGGTCAAATATTGCTACGACCTTCACGCTCTCACTAGCGCTACAATAATTATAGAAGCAAATTAACTAATACGATATCGCTCCAGTGAACTAATCACAGTGATGACATCCGTTTTGACAAGTATCTTGGCCTACACTAATGTCAATTAATTAAATGTCGCTAATATCCATTGTTCGCTAATATATAATGCACCTATGTACATATATAGCCCAGAGGGAGGTAATAAATCACCGTGATGTGTAGAAACATCAATTGCCCCAAGCAGGGCGCGAATATTAATGCAAGCAATAACTAAGATGTGAATCCCGCCGTTGGAGCATCTATCTCATCGATCGCGCGAATATGTATGTGTACATATTGGCGGTGAAGAGGCGGCTCGAGACAGGTGCTCTAATGGAGGTATCGTGTATGGAAGTGAGAAGTATTTGCTTCCTTCGAGGCCACTATTAGAGCCATTAAAGAATGAACTTGCATAATAAACAAATTTATTTTTAATATTTCGATATTATAGCCATACTAGTTTGGGAACATTTTCAAGTAAGTTTTTACATATACTATTATAAATCAGTCGTGTTCCTTTTAGGAACACATTTTAAAAATTCGCTGGAATAATTAAAGTAGGCACTGTTATAATTAATACATTTACCCAGAGAGAATGATATAATGGGATCCAGATACTTGTTTCGTGGGTGAAGTTTTTCTGTAATCTGCACATGTGTCGTTCCATGTGTTTATTTAGCGATCGCGAAATACATATATATATATATATATATATATCCTGACCAAGGATAAATACACAACTACATGCAAGCACACTACATATCGTTTCATTCTAATCCCTGTATCTTTTTTTCAATAGCTTTAGTAATCGATTTATTTTATTGTAGCATTTACCCTTGTTTATATTTCGCTTTTACATATTGCTTTCCCTTATTAGTTTATTTAATATTTAGTAATATAAGCACAGAAAAGTCCGCGGAAAGCAATATTGAAACTTACCAGGTTTTATAGACTTGGAAAGAGCCTTCGATCGAATTCCAAGATCTAATGTGCGAACAGCATTGGAAAACAGAAATGTGGAGGATCATTTAGTGCAACAATAATGAGCCTATACTTACGGAGCAAGAATTATACGTTATAAGAACGGACAACGGACAATCGTTAGAATTTCTATTAAATAGTGATCTTCGAAAGGAGGGAGTACTGACTCCGGTGTTTCCTTAACTTGGTGCTAGATGATATTATGATGGAAGTAAGAGAGAAAACATCAAAAAATGTATATAGGACACAAACATATGAAACTAGTGTATCTGAATGAATATGCATTTGCAAATGACCTGGTAATATTTGGTAAGAACGAGAGAGACCTGCACAAAGCATAAAACATGTCATAGAAAGGTAGTAATATGAAAATTAATGAGGAGAAACCACCAGCAATCTAACTACTAATTACAGGAAAATGTATGCTTATAAAAACAAAAAATATATACGAACATATGAGAGACACAGTATATAGAAAAAGAATGGTGTAATGCGCAGGAATATTGGAATTAAGAATGGAACGTTATCGTTTTTTCGGACAAGTCCGACATCAAAGAGGACAGGAGATTTTGAATGTTTCTATAGAAGGTAAGACTGCATTTACTAAAGCTTATATTTTGAGGTTGAATTAGCATAAGACATTTAGACTTCTTTAATAACCATTCGAGGATATTTAAATGCTTAAACGTACATTTATAAAGTTCTGAAACCACCTGCTTTATCATATTTCCCTGGGATATATAATATCATATTCTAGCAAGACAATATCCATCTTTGTATTGTAGCCATTACATTAGGATTTCTTCAAAACGTCAAAGTGAATATTCGTAATTGGGCTGCATGGTCCTGAGATGTATAGAACATGTTTGCAATATGATAAATTGAAGGGTATGCTTTATAACTCTCTAATAAGATTTACAACCACATCATGCCTAACGAATTGCTTGGAATGAACTTCCACAGAAATTTATAGTGCATCTTATTAGAAGCATGCTGGGGAGAATAGCATTACTAAATTTCTCTATAAAAGGGTAGGATCTTTTTAATGAAAATTTAGTCATTTCTTGTTCTTAACACTCTATACGTTTGTGCAGTTTGCTTAAAAAATACATACTTTTACTGGACGATCCATTTCTATTTGTCAAATAATGTAAAATAAGAAGAAAACTCTTTCAGCCCTTAGAATACGTTATTAGAGGCATGTTGGAGGGAATAGCATTACTAAATTTTCTTTAGAAAAGGTACCATATTTTTCAATGAAAATTTGGTCACTTCTTGTTCTCAACACAGTAAACGTTTGGTATAAAAATATATACTTTTACTGGTTGATCGGTTCTTTATTCTTTATCAAATGAAATAAAATAAATCTTTTAGGGAAGGTTATTATATTCGCTTGTGTAATTTAGGTTTAGCATTTTTGTGAAAATTCATTTTAAGTGCGCCAAGGAATGAAATTAAGTTTTTCATTTTTGTTCTGCTGAAAGATGTTACAAGAAAATTATACAAATTCGAAAAATGGATTTTCTTTGAATTCCGCAATTCAGTAAACGATACGGCTGAAGTTGTAAGACAACTACGAGACACACCAATACATGTACAAATACAGAAAATTAAGAACAAGATAAAAAGGAGAAAAGTCTCCCACTTCACGGAAGGACCAATTTTCGTAACCCGTGCGTCGTATTCTTTATTAGAAATTTTATGCAATTTACATTTAAATGTATTCAAATTTAATACAGGAGTGACGGGCACAGTTGAATGGCAGCTACTTTCACTTTACTCCTGCTTATGGAATTAATTCAAGTACGGTATTCGCAACTTTTCGCGTTTTCTTTCGGAAAGCGGCCTTATCTGAGAGTCCTTTGACGAAAAACTTACGAAGGATAGGAAAAAAGCAAAAAGATCCCACGAAAAGAAAATTCGAGCTCAGTTCTTTCGCCTTTACGTATTTTATCATCGACAAAGTTTTTGTCACGAGCTGAAAAGAGTTGTGTCCGTCGTGGGACTTGGAAAGACAAGGTCTTGGGTTTTCCCTTTCCATCTTCCACATGCCCTACGGCTTATACACAGAGCTAAAGAGAACGATTTTAATTCTTCACTTTCTCGAAACGGTCCTCCTTAAATTACTAATAATAATGAAATATTCCTTCTTTTATCGTTGGCACGCGAGATCTTTGAATAATTCATTTACTATCTTGCGGTCGGTTTTGAATAATTTGAGACAAACTGTCGGTTTCTATTATGCAAAAGGGTTAATTCTCGGTACGTTATGAGGTGCTTAGAGGAAAGCTCCTGTTGAATTTAACATTTCTTTCCAATAATTAGAAAAGGTATGAGATATTATGATTATAAGTACTATTCACGGATTTCTAAACATTTGCGAATTTACTTCATTTTCTTTGAAGAAGAAAATATTTACATCGCATGTTCTTCTAATTTACTAATATAAAGTACAAAGTAACTCACAAGTGCTCGCAGATAGTATGTAAGTACATTAAATTCTGTCGAGGAAGTGGAGTTAAACCCTAGCTTTGGTGTAAAATAACGTGCCAAAAGTTACGTGGTAGCAAATAAGTATGATAGCTAATGTTTCCCTGGGGAGAAAGTTTGACTACGATTGAGCAGAGTCTTACCCTTGCGGTTCATAGGAGCAACAGGAAAACAGTACGGAAAGTTGAAACTTAGGAGTTCTTCGTGGGAGAGATGAGGTGGGAAGACAAGAAGGGATTAGAGTCGTCTACACACATAAAGATACGCGAAGCTATAGACACATACTGTAAAAGTGAATCTTGGATCCAATAATTTGGAATTTCCGAAGTGGAAACTTTAGTGGAAAGAGGCTAAAATTACATACAAATTTGAAAAAAAAATACCAAATGAATGATTGATTAGCATCTAAAAACCTTGTGAAAGACTTTCTTCGAAAGACACGAGCATAAGATTACAACGACATTGTCCAGTAATTCTTTTCAAAATGCTTAGTTGTAACATGAGCATCAAAATGCATTTTCTACAAAGACATCTTGCTGACTTCCCGAAAACTCTTGGTGCAGTCAGTGGTGACCAATAGTGAGCAGTTACACCCACATTTTAAGATTATGGAGGAACGGTGTCGGGATAGATTAGATGTACATACATATAATGGCTGCCAATTGTTGGAGCAGCAAGTGAGATTGTCCACAGATTGAACACTCCAGGAAAAGCCATAGGCGAAAATTTTTTCCTTAATATGTATATTCGCTGTTTGGAAAAATTTCACTACTCGTATGAAGACAATTTAATTTATAGAAACTATATATAGCCTTGGTATAAAAAAAAATATTCTCTGCGAACGGTATATTTGATAATTTTTTCCTTTACTTTTCTTTGTATGCACATTATATATGATTTTTGGGTATCCTGTATATCAAAAAGTTGATGTGACAGGCAAAAACTGGAGCTGTTTTTAGATTCAGATGCCAAAAGCTAGTAAAGCACAACTGTCAGACGTAGATCAACGAAATTTTTGTTTCCTAGTGTAATTTGAGCACTTCCATCGATTACCCTGTACTAGCTTATAGTATTGATTTAAAAACTTACCACACAATTGATAATAGGTGAGATATGAGCGCCTTTCAAGCAAATCTGAATGCAATTAGCCGTTGGTGTTTAATAAACAAACTAATTCTAAATATAGATAAGCGTTGTTTTGTAATCTTTATCAAGAAAAAAATAGTTAATAATTCAAGTTGCTAATTTAATAAATTCGTAATTAAGCGCAAAACACATATGATTGATCTTAGTGTTGTTCTTGGTGAAAGGCTTAGTTTCTCGGATGACATCTCTACTGTTTTCAATTCTGCGTTTCAAACGATGGAGTTTATTGTTCGTACTTGTAAGGATTTCAGCAACACAGCTTCGTTTAAAATTCTTTTCTATAATTGATTGGTAAGTTGGAATACAGTATTGTAATATGGATATGGATTCCATATACAATATTCAAGTTAATGAACATTCTTGAAGATTGATGGAGCTTGTCCTGCTCGCGGCTTAGACTATCTACTATTAGAACGTCATGGAGTTGATTCATTAATTAGAAAGGGCAGACTATCAGCGACTGTTTTTTAAAAAATTGTATGAATGGCAAGCAATTCGCTTGCTTTGTTGTCTTGAGTTAATTTACGAGACCCACATTTGTCGGCAAGAATGAAATAAATACTGGGGCATCACCTAGAACCAATTTATATTTAAGAGCACCTTTAGTACGTTCAGCTAAGAATTTAAATTTGTTTTCAGATGTACATCTTCGATTTTCTTTATTATTTATTTTGTAGTCATTAGTACACAAATCTACTCTGTCATGTATTGCTTGTGTAGGTATATATGTTTTGTATTGTATTTTCGTATTTATATTATTTAGCTATTTTATAATACTCATATTTACCCGTCCAAGAGTTTCTGTTGGTCTATTTATATAAATACTATTATTATTATAAAATCAGCTTTAACAAAACTGTATGCCACAGTGGAACAGTGTAAAATCTTTACGCAAAGTAAGTATGTATAGTGGTATATATGAAT
The DNA here is from genome assembly GCA_031893035.1 of Dermolepida albohirtum. Lineage (NCBI taxonomy): Eukaryota > Metazoa > Arthropoda > Insecta > Coleoptera > Scarabaeidae > Dermolepida > Dermolepida albohirtum. The sequence goes on along the minus strand of JAVIWB010001960.1, from coordinate 101,509 downwards.
ACGGACATAGCGCCCCGGAGTCGATATAAATAAAGAATGTCTATAATAATTTTAAGATATAACTTCAATTATCATATATAATAATATATTTTTTCAATACACTTGTTACAAATATTTTTCTACAAAGTACTTAGAACTAACGATGATGTGTTTCTGTTAACCAGAATCATAGGACTATTAAAATTTAGGGGTAAATATGTTGTAATAAGGTGGATTTATTGTTTTTAGGTGTTATGTGAATGTTTTTTGTCTATGCCAGTGACAGACTTAATGATTGGTGCTATTATTTTGTTTCTGCTGTCATAGTTCCTTTAGGTTCATTGTGAAGCGGGTGTTATAGACAATCAAAAATGTGAGATTGTTTCTTGTAGTAGTTCAACTTACTTCGAATGGATTTGCCTTCACATAGGCAATGCGTATATGTTTTACGAGCGATTTACTTTATTGTAAACCCTAGTTATTACTATTTTACTTTTATTGTAATTTTGCTGCTATTTCTTGTTCTACGTCTTTGTGTTTGAAGCTGTTGGACATTTCTAATAAATTACTATTATTATTTATTATTAGTCGATCGAAAAACACGAAGCCATGTTCTCCACATAGTTTATAACGGCTGTGATAGCGAAGGAATGCCAACGCAAGAATTTTTAAATTCACTGTTTGGGAGATTTAACAAAAGCTTGTTTGGTAGTAGCTATTAAAGTATTTATTTTTCGCTAGCTGTTTTTAAAATAATCTGTTATCAAATAAATTATATGTAGCGAACATATTACTTGCAGTGCTTTAGGAAAAGATTGTTTGTTATTATTTTTCCAGCTTTAACCATCTTCGAACCGCTATCTGTCACCAACATTACAACTTGATTTGGCGATATACGAAATTTCCCAAGGGTATTTTTTTATTGGTTGTATTATGTATTCTGCGTTTGTTTTTCTTTTCTTTAATATTTTACTGCATAAAAAAGGCACAACGAAGTCTTATCGCTTTCTAAAGGGCGTACTAATACATTCACAATACAATTCTTTTTAGCGTCTACAGCTTCATCAACCGCTAGTCATATTTTTTTATTTCATAACTCCGTTTTTATGAGATCCGTAGTCGCCTTTCATTCGCAGTAAATATGGTACTATAATTGTCTTCTCGCTAGTAACATCTAGTGTGGAATATATTTAATCCAAAACCGATGGAAGCTCCCTTTGTTTACTACTATTTTAAGTAGTTAAGATAATAAAATGAAGTCCATATTTATAATACGATATTTCACATTTTATATTCAACACCTGGCGTTTTCTCTTTATGTGTCTTCTTATTGGGTTGGCAACTAGGTACTTTCGGTTTTGTAGTATAAAATAAAACACTTTTTTTGAAAACAAAGAATAGTTTTTAATCAATTATATATTTTCCATTTTGCTCAATGATCTTTTGCCATCTTTCTTTCAGCTGCATGATTCGGCGCTCATAAAATTTCTGGTCCTTATCAGCAAAAAACGAACCAGGTGCGAGTGAAGGTCATCGTCATTTGTGAAAGTTTTACCATTCAAAGAATTCTGCAAACTTCGAAATAAATGGTAATCAGATGGTGCTAGATCAGGGTTGTATGGGGGATGTGGCATCCCTTCCCAGCCAAGCTCCAATAGTTTCCCACGAGTTGCCAAAGATGTGTGAAGCCTTGCATTATCTTGGTGGAAAACTACACCTTTCCGATTTGACAATTCTGGCCGTTTTTCTTTGATTGCTTCATCCAGTTTTATTAATTGTTGACAGTAAACATCAGAATTGATCGTTTGGTTCTTTGGAAGCAGCTCAAAAAACACAACAACTTTGCAATCCCACCAAACTGCAAACAGCATGATCTTTTTTGGATGCAATTCAGCTTTCGATGTGGTTTGAGTTGGTTTATCGTGTTTGCTCCATGATCGTTTTCGAACTATGTTACTGTACAGGACCCATTTTTCATCACCAGTGATGATTCTTTTTAAGAAAGGGTCGGTTTCATTTCGTGTTGTGTGCGATACATGTAGCCTCTCCGCAACCTCTCGAACAGTTATATGACGATCCCTTTCAATTATGACTTTGATTTGGTCATCATCAACTTCAGTAGGCCGACCAGACCTTTGCTCATCTTTGAGGGAAAAATCTCCAGAATGGAATTTTTTATACCAATTCTGACACGTGCGCTCTGTTAAGCAATTAGCACCATAAACTTCACATAACTTTTTGTGAACCGCAGCAGCTTTCGTTCCTTTACGGAAATAAAATAGTAAAATATGTCGAAAATGTTCGTTTCTGCACTCCAATTAACCCACAACTAATAGCTTTAATAAGAATCACGCACTACTTGCTTCTGAAGTTACGTCAATGTGACTAGTATCACGCGACAAACGATAAAGTACAGCACTAACATACGTTGTACAAAAAATAAAGCAACGCTCTCTATCAGTAAAAACCGAAAGTACTTAGTTGCCAACCCAATACAATCTATAATGTCATAAGGCAAAATACTTATGTTCCAAATACCACGTTTAATTACATTTTCTGTATACTCTAACGTAGAAAAACGATTTAGATTTTTATTTATACTCGCCAAAAATAACAATCCATTTTTATTTGAATTGAATTCTCTACACGCCTCTACTGAAATCAATATGTAGGTTTGGAATATACATATAGTATTATAGTAAAAAAACATCTGAATCTGCTTTTAACTCCTGTAAACATATTAAATAGATATTACAATACTTCTACAATGCAACCACGATAAACCATACCGAATTCGACATTCATTCATTCACGTGTACGATTAAGTAATATCTTTGTTCATATGCAATTTTTTTAATTACGTTTTTACAAAACTATTTTACAGTTTAAAATGAAAACTGAAATCCGATAAAATAAGTTCAAAGGTTTGGCATTTTAGAGCGTAGTATGTACATTATGGAATACTAGGTCGACGAATATGACGCGTTTTCTAGGTAAAGCATGAAACTGTTGAATTTAGAGTACTACAAACGTTATAATGTGGCGAAAAGGAAAAAGTCCACACAGTTGCTTCGTTTCATTACAGTTGTTATACGACAAGTCAAATTATTATAAAATCTAATGGTACAAAAAAAAAAAAGAAAAATGGTCCACGTTGGGATGAGCCAAAACACTATAATGTGTGTAAAAAATGTATGTAAGGTTAGTAGCATTTCGGTCTAGGTATAGCGTTGCAATAATGGAAACGAAGCGTTATTAATTAATTTATAATGAAGATCAAAAGTCCAGAATATGTGAAAAATTGAAAGAAAAGTATTAGTAAAGGTAAACTAAGATTATAATTAAAATTTTAATGAGTTAAGTAAAAGTAAAAAAAAAGTTTAAAATTAATAAGCGTAATTAAATGCAAATTCTGTTATGAAGTGTGTAATTAAACTACAGGTGTACGAAGTATATTTTAATTTAATTTTATTTTATTTTTTTTATATTGTGCCCAATAGAATTTTTTCCATTAATGGGACAAAATCAAACATACATACATGAAACAAATATGTTTAAGCAGTGATGGTGATGTTAGGCCACCAGACAGATGATATACAGATGTGCAGATATATAAGTTCTTTGCAATGGGAAATTAATGGAAATTATTATTTTCTGCTATGCCATCGTTAATTAAAGTCGCAGAAATTAATTAAAAATTTCTGCACTGGAAAAGAATTCAAACCTCTATCGTTTGCTAGATGATTGCCATACCAACTAAGCCATCGGGAAAGGTTCGAATTTTTTAAAACGTTATAAATCGTATTATGAAAACAGATCTAATATGTCTTAAAACTCGCAGTCAGGTTATTTCGATGTTAATAATTATGTATATACATATATATATATATATAAATAACGGGTGTTTTTTTAAGAGCTTCAGAACTTTAAATGATAATACAAGACAGAAATATTGTTGGAATGAATTTTTTTTAATTATAATCTGGCAGATAATTTCATGGCATTCATTTTTTAAAGATGATTTCCGGCATATGTCCGCCGCGGTTACGAGTTACATGGTTCATTTGATCAGTAAATTTCTGACTACTTTTTCCAATTAATCTGGCCGTATGGGGTCAATGGTGGCTTGACTATTGGCTTCCCATGCTTCAAGATTTACCGGATTGTCGGCATAAACCAATGACTTAACATAGCCCCATAAAAAGTAATTCACAGGTGTTAAATCGCACGAACGAGTAAGCGAGTGAATAGGACTACTTCTGGAAATAAAGTTGTCACCAAATTGATTTTGCAATAAATCGATTGTTAAGCGCGCTATATGGTAAGTTGTGTCGTCTTGTTTGAACCAAATGTCGTCGATGTTCAGCTGATTAATTTTTGGAAACAAAAATTCAGTCAGCGTGGTTCGATAGCGCTCGCCATTCACCGTAACGGCAGCTCCTTCCTCATTTCGAAAGAAATAAGGACCGATGATGCCGCCAACGTGTACACCGCATAAAATAGTCAATTTTAATGGATGTAATGGTGATTCGTTAACGGCATGACGATTGTCTTCGCTCCAAATGCGGCAATTTTGCTTATTGACCATTTAACAAGAAATGAGCATCATTACTAAACACAATTCTTTGATGAAAATGCTCATCTTCGGCCAGCTTCAAATGAGCCCAATCGTTTGGCTTCAATTCTTGCACGAGCTGTATTTTATACGCACGTAAACCAAGATCCTTACGTAAAATTTTCCACGTAGTCGAAGAACAAAGGCCAACAAGTTGCAAAGGACGACGAATCTACATTTCGGCGTCTTCTTCAATACTTCGCGCTACAACAGCAATATTCTATTCGCTACGCACATTTCTTTGTCTTGTTGATGGTTTTGAATCGAGAAGAGTAAAATTAGTGCGAAAACGATCAATAGCTGCACGAATTGCTTGCTCACTAGGCTAATTGTGTTGACCATAAAATGGACGAAGTGCTCTATGAACTTCACGAATAGATTTATTATTTTTCAAAGTAAATTTGGAAGCGTTGTTCTGGTGTTAAACGATTCATAATGACTTGCCAAACTTTACTGAACAGAAATGTCAACACGGTTTGACATTATCAGCTGTCAACCCATAGTTATCGATATCGATAGTCCTCATGCAGCTTAAAAAATACTCATTATATATATATATATATATATATATATATACAGACTTGTTCATTCTACAATTAGATATGCGCTGTCGACAAGTGGAAAGAGTGCAGTTAGGTTAAAGCGCGCGAGAAAGGAGGATAGAATATCTCTCACTGGCAGTTTCGTTTTCTCCCACTTTTGTATTGCAAACAACTTCCCCTACTTTCTCGCGTTTATTTCAAGAATATTTTATTAGTTTCACGCCAAACGGCAAAACATTTCAAGAAAATAGCCATGTTTGAAAATCTTTTTAATTTTTAGAATTTTCTATTTCATTTATTTCAAGAATATTTTATTAGTTTCACGCCAAACGGCAAAACATTTCAAGAAAATAGCCATGTTGCATTTTATATTATTATTTTTTATATTATATTATATTATATATTTGATGCGTTTTATTTGAATCTTTTAATAAAGTGCATCAAATAATTTATACAATTCAAAAATGTAGGTACGTATTGTCAGTGCACGCGAGAAAGTAGGGGAAGTTGTTTGCAATAAAAAGGTGGGAGAAAACGAAACTGCCAGTGAGAGATATTCTATCCTCCTTTCTCGCGCGCTTTAACCTAACTGCACTCTTTCCACTTGTGGACAGCGCATATCTAATTCTAGAATGAACAAGTCTGTATATATATATATATATATTTATATGTTCATGTTTATGTTTATGTATATATATATATATATATATATATATATATATATATATATATATATATATAATAAGTTCCTTACAATGGTAAATTAATGAAAATTAGTATCTGCTACGCTATCGTTAATTAAAATCGCAAAAATTAATTAAAAATTTCTGCACTAGAGAAGGACTCAAACTTCTATCTGCCGTTTGCTAGACGGCTGCCTTACCAATTAGGCCACCAGACAGTATAGCTCGAGTCCTTTGACAAGCCATAAAGCGTGTTATTGAAACAGATCTAATATTAATTAATTTCTGTGACGTTAATTAACGATGACATAGAAGAAAATAATAATTTTCATGTTTAAGAAGTGTTACGACATAAATAAAATATGTAATTTCACATAATTATAAGGAAACAATAATTCTTTACTAGTAAGTAGGTGATATAAAAAAAATAAAAGTACAAGAAGTAAGTAGAGAGAAAGCGGAAAGATAATTTTCTCTACTTACCCCAATTACCCGTCTAAGTAAAGCTCTAACAGAGTAATGGTGATTGTCTGCTGCATAAAATATTTTATTAAAATTACTGCACATTATATATAGAGGCGACTTTGATGTTATATTAATTTTAGAAAATGAATAGGAAAACGTAGTATGGTGACGAACCGACAATCGAGGAATGTGAAGATTTAATTATAGTGAAGAAAAATCAATGTCATTATGTAGGAATTTATACAAAAATTGGAAACTAGCAGTAATACGTAACATATTTCTTCTAGCAAAGCAACATCAAATCGTTGCAACCGTTGGTCAATACCTTGCGTTGAATAAAAGCCAAATCAGAAGGGTAGATATTTTAAAAATTACCATTGTATAGCTTCCAAGATGATCTTATGCGCATGAGTAGGGATACCATATCAAAACCGCATGTTCAAATTTCGATCCTACCAGTGAGACTTTATTGCTTGTATAGAAATAAATGTTCTACAAATGCGTATAATAAAGACTCAGCTTTCCACAAATAAGGTGATGTCTTCGATGTGGTTGACAAACGTGAGCTTGTCGTCAAATAAAACAGCAAGATCTTTAACTAGATTATAGATAGATTTTATAGATATATTTATTTATCCCCAGTGTAGCACAAGCAGCAAGGCGCGTCGATATTTTACAAACAGCATTAAAATAATAGGTAATATTAAATATACAAAAAGGACTATATAGTACTGATTCCTAACAAAAAAATTTCATAATATTCACAATAAAACACACAACATAATAGAGCTGCTGTGATTGACAACTAATCTCGGTCCTCACGGTTCGGAAGACAGATGCATGTATGTGTGTATACACCGTATGTAAGAAAAATGTACTAAAGCATCCAGATATTCATTTATTGTGTGATAGCACCTGTGTCAGTAGAGCCCCAATCCATTTTTGAGTATCTCCATGCCAATGCTTCTGAAAAACAGAGGAAGTCTGTTATACAGTCTAATCTGGATACCATTTTTCCTGGTTTCCGAAAGTCTGAAGAAATAACCCTCTATTGATTCTTATATCCAGTGTTATAAGAACACCAGTACGAATTCCGAACACATGCTTGTGTATGTAAAGCAGAGTATGGTAAATAAACGTTGAACAAAATGACGTAATTCAGCTACTTATAAAATGTTGCTTGAAATGATAATTGTAACACAATTTAAAAATCTTTCCTATATCTCTCTACAGAATATTCCAAAGTTACAATAGCATAGGATATATGCGAGTGAAAAAGTAAATGGTAAGCCACAGTAACCAATCCAACTCAGACTATCTATGCTCAAGACAAATACTGCGAGATAATTTTGAAGACAGTTTATTAATGTGAAACCCCCTGCTCAATTCAGGATCTACAAGAGTACCCAAGAAAGTAACACTCGCCAAGCCATTAGTAGATCTATTTTCAAAACCCATGATTTCTAGTCTTAGCAACATTCGGGAACATTCTATTTACAGCAAACAATATGCTTGATTACTGTTGTACGTCGGTAGCAACGTCGTTACCCATTTCATTATTTCTCCTAAGAAAAATTGTATCCGCAATAATACAATCATGGCACCAATATTACAGGGTAAATTGTTTATATAAATTACACAAAACAAGGGTCCTAAAATGGACTTTTGAAGAAACTTATGTCAAACGCAGCTCTCTCCGTTCACAGACAAACCTTATGATACTTGTTGTCTACCATCACACAAGTAGGACACTAAGAGCCTCAACGCATTCTCACACCAATAGTGGTCAAATATTTGTAGAAACAATTTATGCGACATATAATTTAATGCCATTGAAAGATCACAGAAAAGCCTGCTGGTAGAACACCGATCCTCAAAAGCGTCACCCAGGAATTATATCAGCACGGCATCAACTGCTGACAAACCTGGTTGGAAACCGAATTGCTCGGTAGACAAGCAATTATGCTTGTTAAAATAATTAATGAATCTACTAAAATGTTTGCAATCGCTGGAATAATTGCAATTGGATCATAATTAGCCATATAATTTCGATCTTCATTTCTAAAGATACAAATAATTTTAGAAACCTTCGAGCAATCAAGATAAATGCCTGCAACTAAGGACTTATATAACACGTGATAATGAACTGGTGCTATTCCTCCGCAGCACACTATCAACCCATTCGCATTCTTACAGGTTTTGGTCTTTAGAATTTCCAACAATTCAACTATCTCATATTCATTGACCTGATCAAAGAAGAGAGAACTATTACCAACCGTTAGCCCGTGCCTAATTATATTTAGCTTCCTTGTATATGTGATAATCCTATGAATCATCTTCGCATCACGCGTGCGTTCGCTCTCTAGGCTCCAGCCGTTGATGGGATTGTTCAATCTTAATTATTACTATTATTATACTATTATAATAATATTAAAGAATTGGTTCTTTGGTATACTATGAGTATGTATGTGTCGTAATTTTAAATAAGTTGTGATCGATTTTATGTCCTACATTTTCCTAGATGGAATTTATACAGAAAATTGAAAAAAATATTAGCAATGGATTGCAAAATAAAATATGTATTAGCACAGGTCTATGTATTTTCGTATGTGATGCCCTTAGGGAATTTTATTTCAACATCAATAATGTCAGAATGCTATCGAATTTAATAACGCTCCAGCAAATCGGTCATAATATGCTAATTTCACTTAGAAAACCGCTCGTCTAGAACGAAGGCCTTCCCGTCACAGTCATATAATTCCTATCGAAAAAGCGATACAACTAGAAGGCGAATGGAATCTAATAAGAGGCTTCTCTCTTACGATGTGTACCAAAAGGGATCCAAGGACCTACGTAATACCGCATCACATAGTACACAGAAACTTGTAATTGATTTATGAGGGCAAAACATTACGGACAGTTGCCGAATGATGGCGACGACGATGATGATGATTATGATTGCGATCGTAGCTGCCTGCCTCTCTTGTGGACACGGTGTTTTGTCCTGGCCGAATATGTCGTGTAACCGAAGAAGGGTATCTAATGAAAGGAACCATCACTAGGCCTAGGGTCAGGAATTTAATTAAACATTTTGTCCGCGGAAATTTAGGTTAATTAGACGTCGTTAGACAGGACGTACTGAATGACCTATTCGATATAATACAATCGACACAATTATAGAGGGTACGCGGCGTGTTTTTGTACATTGTTTTGTGTATAAAGGATTAGGTTCAATGATTTCTAGTCTCCGACGTGATCTATGTGATATATTATCAAGAATTTTGTCTAATACTGCTTCATACTAAACTATTTTTTGAGATTTAAATAAAACTATTCGAACCGTTACCAAATCTACTCTTCCTCTAAAAAGGAAAATGCATTTTTTCAAAGAATAAAATTGAAAACTGTCCAAGTTCATAAGATAAAATTAAAGTAAAGCGCACTGTAGTCTTATTTCGAAACTAAGAGGAGCATTTTAAATTATCTTAGCGCAAACCCTGCATCTGTTATTGGTTGTTCGACAGACAGATTTATACTGGCCAAATGTGTAGTACATAACGCATTTGACCTACCTATATTCAAATGACAGTCAATTTTTGTCAATGCTTTTGTGTTCCGTTCGTCCTATTTCTCTCTCAAATGTAAACAAAGTCGTTCTTTTTAGAATCTGCAAAGCGTTTAGCGAACCATCCTATTGTTCTTAGCATGGATACTATACCAAGTTCAGGATCATATATATTTTATAATGCAACATGCACATACATACATAACGTAATAATGAAATGACAACAATGTATTTTAGCGTGTATTTTATTTTGCAACATAGGATGTGAAATACAGTAGTTGAACAAAATTTAAAAACTAATTTAACGAACTTTCAAAAATGTCACCATTGACGGCCAGACAGTATCCTAAGCGATTGTAGAATTCATTTATTGTATTTTGTATCTGCTCTGGTGTTATTTCTCTTGCAGCAACTCGTATTCTATTTTTTAATTGGTCAATATTGTTTAGAGGTTCTCCATGAAAAACTTTATTTCTGATACATGACCGAAGAAAGAAATCGTTTGGAGACAGGTCTGGTGACCTTGCGGACCATTCTACTTCTCCTCCACGGCCTATCCAACGGTTTGGAAATCTTTGGTTGAAAAATGTTCTAACCATATGAGAATTATGTGCCGGCGCGCCATCATGCTGGTACCAAATCTCACCATCAATATTTAAAGCGTGGAGGGCTGCATAACTCTGTACTCAAGCAATTCTAAATATTTTTCTCCTGTAAGAGTACCCTCAATAAAAAACGGTCCTACAATATGGTGTCCAATCAATCCAGTCCAAACATTGACTTTCTGTGGCCGCTGAGTCCTTGTGATATGATATCTGTGCAAATTTTGTCTACTCCAGTAGCGGCAGTTCTGTGAATTTACTTCACCATTTACATAAAATGTTGCTTCATCTGTAAAGCAAATTCTGCGTAGTAAAGTATCATCATTATGAAGCTTGTCCAACATGATTTCACAAAAGTTACTTCTTCTTTCTGCATCATTCGCAATTAGTTCCTGATGGTTTTGAAAATGATACGACTTAAAATGTTCTCGTTTTAGTAGTTTATGCACGGAAGATTTGCTTACATTTGTAGTTTGTGCTAAAGCCCTTGTGGAGAGCATATTATTATTTTCGATTGTTTGTAGAATTTCATCTCTTTTGGCGTCAGTAATAACATATCTTGGCCTATTCTTTTTTTTTTGATTTGGAACGATGCATCCATTATTTTTATACTTCTGTACTAACCTACTTATTGTAGTTGGATTCGGTCTTGGACGGTCAGGATATGTAATTTGAAACAAATCTTCTACTCTCTTCAAACTCATATTCGAGTTATACCAGTTCACTAATAAAAGTTTTTCTTCTACACTATACATACCTCAAAAATAGAGTAACTTATTTTGACATCCTATGTTGCAAAATAAAATACACGCTAAAATACATTGCTGTCATTTCATTATTACGTTACTCTAGCAACTAGTGTATGTATGTACATGTTGCATTATAAAATATATTCACGGTATATATATATATATATATATATATATATATATATTACCAAATATTAATTATTAGTTCACTCAAATTATATATAATTTAATTAAATTTTTCAAAGAACCTTGTATATAAACGATGAAAGTCGAAAGTAAATTCCATTAAAACCTAATGGTTGTAGTTATCCATCATCGTGAAAGTTAATTTAAAACTAAGTACTAAGATGATAATATTAATTGATAATCTCAAAAATATATATTTAAAAGTTCTTTATTTCAAAACAATTAAAATCACACATAAGATAGGAAATTGTTATACATATTTGTAATCGTAGTAAAATTAAGGTATTATATCTTGATGAACAGTTACACAAGAAACCTATGGGTCTAAAAAAGACATAATTAGAATTCATTTGAATAATAATGATACGTCATTGTCAGAAGTAGAAGGCAATCGTAAAATCTAACAACCAATGAAATTTCAGAAAATAATATTCAGGTAGAGGAAGTTAAATGTGAGTTTAGAAATCATTTAAGGGAAGCATTGTTATTGAAATGAATTGATTTTAAAGTAATAAATCAAGAAAAAGTAACTGGTAACTTAAAGTAGTCAAACAAGATATGAGTCATTAATAATTTAGTTATTTCATGGAATTTATAATATCCCCCATTTTCTATAGAAACGAAGGATGTAAAGAAAATTTTGAGAGAGTAATAATATTAAAGGGTAAAACTTTATTAAAGTTTATTTTAGATTTAAAATATATTTTGATAGTAAAAGTATTGGAACTTTCAAGTATTTTAATTGTTGATAGATTTAAAATATGAAACTAATGTCTCTGATTATCTAAAATGCGAGGTATTTAAATATGACATTCAATTTCATATTTAAAAAGAAATTAATTTTATTATGGCATTTTCGAACATATTTCTTTTGTTTTTCTTGAATTACTATCAAAATGTTGATAATTTCAACATTCTTTTGTCCTGGGATGTATAAACGTTATATAGGCAATTTCCCATTTTTCAGTGGAAATCATTTGTAGAAGCAAAATGCTTAACTTTAAACAAAATAAATAAATGAAGTAATAAATAAAGTTTAAAATTATAAGTAACATAGTCAAAATTCAGAAGAGACAAATTACTTACCATTAATACATGCCAAATTAGATGAGGCGTAGGAGTCCTATAATTGCATAGCTTCTAAGGTCTTCGAATTTAAATTCGTTAGACTTCAGTGTCTGGTGTTATTTAAAAAGGTTAGTTTTCGAAACACAGATCTTTTACAGTTGCGCCAATAAATAGAACACTGTTGCCAGGTAATTCGGGAAAGACCGGGCTTTTTGAAAGGTTTTGGAAGAAGATGTAGATTTTATGTCGTACTGAAGGGGCGGTATTTTTGAAAAGCTTCTTTAGCTATAAATCTTTCTATGTCAAAATACAGTAACACTTCAATAAAAACCACGAAAGCAGATTTAGTCTGCTGTTGCAATCAAATCGCTGTAATCTCGTAAACGGTTAGATTTGAAAGTATATGCTTATGAATATTTTTACCTTAGTTTCTACCGTACTATCATATGTGCTCTTAAAATCTGTAAACTTGGTTTTAAAATGTCTTGTGTGCAGTTAGCAATTTACTTAATCTGAATATAAAAAAATAAATTAAATCTTTATTCGTAACACTGAACAGAAAAGCGCTTTTAAGATATCAGGGAGTTTTCTCCCAACTATTATGATATGACGACATGACGTGCTTTTTGTGAATAAAAATTTTTTTCTGTTTAAGAAACTGTTCTTTGAGAAAATTGATCGAACAAGTAAGATTTAGGCATGAGGATGTTAATGAAAGGTATCCTAGATTGCATAAACCAAGACGCATAAAAGTATGACGTGTATCTGTTTCCCCTAATAAATATTGCACGCTAAAAACTGAGAATTAGACTTTTAAATTAATCTTTACATTTTAAGCTACCACTCTCACGAACACAAATAAATCTCTTGATACATATTTAAATATGTAAATGTCGAACATAAAGATTGGTGAACCATTAGTATGCAGGTGTCATTGAATACATATTTACATTTGATATATTGCAGGGATTCCGTCGGTTTCGTCGGCACGCACTAGATTTGTATTATAAGTCGGATATGTATTACACGCCTGCTTGTCAATAAATCATGATATATTGTTGAGAGTTTGATGCCAATATATATTCCCGAATAAAAAAAGCGCGTGTGTGAGTACGTGTATATTTGCTACTATTTCCTGATTTTCGATGTCATTCGATTGCTGTGAAAAGTAACAATTTCGAGTGGAAATATTATCGATTGGCATCTCTAAGACACGATGCTTTGTTGCGATGCCCCATGTATAAATTTATGCAATGTTTTCATTATCCTTTATGGAAGCGTTCGGTTTTGTTTTCTTCCTTTCGTGGCGGTGGTCCTACATTTCTGTTGTGTAATCTCTTTTTCTTGAATTCTACTTATGTAAAGCACCGAGTCTTGTTTCTTTTTCGTTTGGCTGCTAAACATCACCTAGCTACATGCAAGTTTCTTTGTGAATAAGTAAATATTTTTCCAAGTTGCATTATGTTATTATTACAAACGTAAATAATAAATGCACCTTTTATATTATTTCCAATGTGTTCTTTTTTTTTAGTATGCTGGCTGTTTTGTTCTAGTTACAAACTTTATTCTTTTTATAGGAAGTTTTGACTGTTGATATAATAAAACTTTTAAGTTTTAGTAATGACGTTTTGGAGGAAGGGTCCTTTTTTTATTAATTATCTTTTTTAACCTGCAATACATTTTACAATTACATTTTTTTTTGTATTTGTGAACAATAGTTTTTATTATATGTATCTTTTTTCCCGTTTAATTTTGTAGAATTTACAATCACACAAGCATTTTTAATATTAACTTTGAACGTACACCTAATTCTCTTTTTACACGATAGATACGTTCCCAAAAAATTCTTGCAAAAGAAAATTCGTGCAAAAAGAGAATTAGGAGTAAACAATATTAAAAAATTCTTGTTAAAATTCACTTAATTTATTTCGTGCTTACACATTTTAATTCATTAAATATATTATAAAAAATAAATCCCACTTTGGAAAAAAGGAAATTATATCTGAAATTCATTAATACAAAAAAAGTTAAAATACACATTAGAAATTGTGTTAAAACAAAACAATTCGTGTAAAAAGTGAAATTTTTTTTCTTTTTAACTCGTTAAATCAAATTCGTGGTAAAAAAATTCGTGCAAAAAGAGAATTGGGTGTACATGTTTTTCTGAAGACTTGATCTTTGTGAATTACTTTTTAGCGACTGCTTTTCGTAAGCACATTTGTTTTTTCTTTTGCTAACAACGTTAGCAACAACTACGTCTATTCATGAAATAAAGTTATTGTAAATGTCATTAAGATTGATAATATTCTATCATTATTCTATCATTATTGTGTGCGTCTTCATTTCTTTAGTTATACGTTTATTGTAATTGTTTCCTATTTCGAGGACTTCGGTGTTATCAAAGTCGAATTTATGTTTTTTCCTTGAGCGTATTTAGATAAGTCTGTTGCAATTATATTGCTATTGGTTAGACTGTATTTGTGTTTGTATATCCTTTTATGTAGATATTGTTTCGTTTGTCCTACGTATGTACCTTCACAAGATAGCATTTTATTCTATATATACTGTGTGTTTGTTTTTATTTAGGTGTTTCGTATTTAATATTGGTAAAAAGGACTTGCTTGTATTTTTTTGATTTGTGGACTATTTTAATATTGTATTTTCTAATTTACTATAATATTAAACAGAAAAGGAATATAATAAAAACGTATAAATAACCACAAATTTTTATTTATATATTGAAAAAACTTATTTACAAATAAAAACATGTAACTATAAAAAGTATTGCAGGTTAAAAAAATAAAAATAACTTGAAAAAGAGGGATCTCTTTTCCGAAACGTCGTTACTAAAAATTAAAGGTTTTATTATCCTAATGGCTGAAACTCCCAATAAAAAAGAATAGAGTTTATAATTAATTTTAGTATTCTGAATGTTTCTACAAATATGCACGATGAAAGTGCTTAATTATTTATATTAATGTACAGTAAGATCTTCTATTTAATTTTCTAAAAATAGTATTTCTTTTATTAAAAAAATATCACCTTATGGGACGGTTAAGAAGGTTGCCTATTGACTGTAAAAGTTATTAAAATTAATTTAATGTAAATGAACTTATAAAATTAGTTAACTAAATTAAATAATGAATATTTAAAAATTATAATACAAACTACACTAGGTGGTTGGAGTATCCGATACAACAATTTTTAAAATCCTACACGATCATCTCGGCATGTCTAAGGTCAGCGCAAGATGGGTGCCGAGAATGCTCACGCCGCCGCAAAAACAACAGCGCGTAGAGTGTTCGCGTGCATTTTTGGACCTCTGTAATGAAGACAAGGATGGTGTATTGAGTGGAATTGTTACTGGAGACGAAACTTGGGTTTATTATTATGAACCTGAGT
The DNA here is from genome assembly GCA_031893035.1 of Dermolepida albohirtum. NCBI lineage: Eukaryota > Metazoa > Arthropoda > Insecta > Coleoptera > Scarabaeidae > Dermolepida > Dermolepida albohirtum. Next base: position 85,653 of record JAVIWB010001960.1, on the reverse strand, counting down.
CCAAACAAGACTCCATGCAGTGGCATAAAAAGGGCACAGCACCTCCCAAGAAATTTAAAGTGTCACAATCAGCTGGGAAACTCATGGCAACGGTATTTTGGGACTCGGAAGGAATATTGTTGATTGATTATAAAGATAAAGGTGTTTCTATAACCGGAGAATATTACGCTTCAATATTAGAGCGACTAAAAGCAGCCATTAAAGAGAAAAGACGGGGAAAATTGACAAAAGGTGTTCTGCTTTTGCACGACAACGCGCCCGTCCACAAGAGCCGCGTTGCGTTAGCTGCCCTGCATAAGGTGGGCTTCGAAATTGTGAATCACCCACACTACAGCCCAGACCTGGCCCCGAGTGATTATTACCTGCTTCCGAAAATGAAAAAAGAGCTGCGGGGTAAAAAATTTACTGCCGATGATGAAGTCAAGGAGGCAGTTTCGGCGTATTTTACGGATAAAGAGAAATCATTTTTTTATGAGGGTATAAATAAATTAATTTAAAGATGTGAAAAATGTATCCGTCTTGCAGGTGAATATATTGAGAAAGAAAAATAATTTGGTTTTTTTATTTCCACCCCTTGTCCCCCATTCCGCGAATATAAAAACGCTCCCTCGTAAATAGGCATGCTGACTTCAAAACTGTAGTTAGTTCTTCCTCTTCTATTGTGTCAAGTTTTTGCTCTACAGCATTAATATGTAATCTATAACGAGAAGGATGAGTAGTTCTGCCAAGATTTGAAGATGAGAAAGATGGAGGAACGGTGCCAGGGTAGTTGGGATATACATGTGATGCCTGACTACTCTTGGAGCATCAAATTAGATTGTTCACAGATCAAGCAGTTCAGGAAATGTTATAAACGATAATTTTTGCCTTAATATGTGTGGCGTTTAGTAAAAGAACTTTACTACTTGTATGAATTCAATTTAATTTACAGAAACTATACGTAGCCTTTATGTGAAGAAGTGAATAATAAAGATTTCCTTTAGAATTTAGGGGCTAAAATTGTTATCGATGTAAAATATTTACAAATTAGAAAAATTTAAAGATAACGTTTACTGATATAAGACAAAGTATAAGGAATAAGTTTTAATTGCAAAATTTAAAGAATAAGACACACACACACTGATCGGTATCTCAATGCCCTCTCCCATCATCATCCCGCCCAGAAGCAGGGCGTTATCAATTCCTTAGTCCAAAGAGCTGTCAACATATCTGACCAGCATTCTATATCCCAGGAATTAAGTCATGTTACCAAAGTTCTTAGAAATAATAATTTCTCGAACCATAATATTCAGCGAACCATAGATCGATATCTTAATCCCAAAATCTCACAACTTAATACACAGCTTACATCATCTCCCCCCCTCGCTAAAGCCCACCTACCCTATATACAAGGTGTTACTGACCGCATCAGTAGGGTTCTTCTCAAAAACAACATCAAAACCATCTTCAAACACCATTCCAAATTATCTGACCCTTTTTCCGTAAAAGACCATGTTTCTTTAGAATCAGCTGGTGTGTACAGGATTCCTTGTTCATGCGGCAGGGCATATATTGGTGAAACAAAGCGGTCTGTCGGCACTCGTGTTTCTGAACATGAGCGTTGTACTAGGTTGCTGCTCATAGCCGGTTCTGCACTTGCCGAGCATAGGCTGGAAACCGGGCACCATATTCAGTTTAATTCAACCAAGATCCTATCCCGCACTAACCACTTCTATGGTCGCAAAATCCGTGAAACTATAGAGATCTTTAAGCACCCCAATAATCTTAACCGCGATGATGGCTACCCCCTACATAACGCTTGGCAATCCTCCATCTCTAATCTACCCAACCGCAACCGTAACGCTCCATTGACCCATGACCTATTATCCATATATAAACGCGTCCCCCATCGACTTACACCAGTTTCAGTGCAGTAGTTCAGCCCTGAAGATGTCCCATACAAATGGGTACGAAACGTCGGCAGATATACTAGTGACGCGGTTCCAGCCCAGAAACCCAGAAGCAGATAGAATAAGTTATAATTTTTAAAAAATTTTAGACAGCGTGCGTTTTGGCTTTCAACGCTACATATCGTGTGCGGCATTTGTTTCGTACGGATATTTCTCCGTAGTGTTCCAAGTGCGACACTGTTCAATTATCTGCTGATGATGACAACTTAATTGTCGAAATACGTATACAGAATACGAAAATTAATGTGGAAAGGGGTTATACATACATAAACCTTCAGAGATTAATATTATTATATTATAATAAAATACTGAATCATAGTTCTAGTAACAGAAGCTGAAGTTGAAGAATAATAGTATCTTTAATATATACATACATATATAAAGATAATTTTATTAAAGACAACTATTCTTTTAAATATAGCACACTAATTCAACCACAAGAACTGGCACAAATGACCATCTCCTGAGACAAGAGAGAAATAAAAGATTAAGTGAAAGATATCTGTATATATATGCAAATTTAGAATTTCATAGATGAAATTTTATACACAAATTATCCTTACAGTCAAATCAATATTTCAGAGATGATGAACTGCATTAAAAGGCAAAAAGAAATTTATACTGTTTTGCGTTTGCGACACATCGGTTTTAAAAACGAATAGAGAACGTAACAAAGATTTTCAAACGATACGCCGGATGCACTTTGTGGCATGGATTCGATACTATCATGACATTGAAAATGTGATAAACTGCTACGTTGGCGCATACATCAAAGATATGCAAATATATGATATTTGTATGTATGTAACGTACATACCACCCTTTTAGTCAAGTGACGGCTACGAGCAATATGGATGGTTATCTTTCAAAACCAACGACTCGTATAATTTATTGAAGAATAAAATATTTTAGGATTTGCCGTGGAATTTTATATTTTTGAGCGATGCGTTTCTACGAAAATATATTATTTCGTATTTTTTTAATAATCTAGTATTCAATAGAAATCAGCGAAAATTTGGATATAGGAAAAGAGTAGTAGTAAGAACACGACCGCATATATGATTAGTAAATTTGTACGCATTGTCGAAGGGAATGTGGAGCGAACTCAAATATGTTCGATGAGTTGTATTTATTCGGTTTTTGCGAACGCTGGTTCCATGTACCGATATTTATCGGTTAAAGAATATTTTCTTTTCACAAATAATCCATCGTCATTACTTGCTCACAATTTGCTAAATAACAAATAAATTTTATATGAGGAAAATCACGAATTTCAAGTACGTAATCAATTGCAAGATCTTCTTTAGTATCCCTCAAAACTACTGAGTAGTTTTTGGGCCGACATTGAAATTGAAAATCTTTCAAACACAAACGAAATTCAACTTTCAATTTCGAACTGAGGAAACCGACACTCTTCCCTGGCGCTTAAAATGAATTGGCTTAAATTGGAGCCCGGCTACGTCAACCGATCTTCAGGATGTGGTCGAAAGAATTTTGAAAAAAACAATTTTTGGGAAATTTTGGAAAGTTGTGGCGGCCGAAGGATTCCATCTACTGTGATACTTTAACCTAGTTTTAATTCTTTCGATGAATACTTCCATTGGCCACAAAGTTCACGGTGATCGAATGAAAAATCTGAAAAATATGAAGGTTTAAAATTGCGATTCTCTAGTAACCTTAGCTGTGTGTGTGTTGATAAAAATTGATATTTTCTGCTATTCTATTGTTATTCGCATTGTTACACAGCATTCGGGACTGAGAAAGATTTATGCATGGTTTATACCACACAAACTAACTGAATTCAACATTGTACAGACTTGATAAAGGGCCAGAACTTCAGGTATTCTATTGTAACTGATAACGAGACATGGTGTTTTCAATATGATTTAGAGACCAAGCGTCAAAACTCTGAAAGGAAGCATTCAAGTGAAAAAAAAACCGAAAGAAAATCGTTTGACGACAATGTTGATTTGTTTTTATGATTCGGAAGGAATAATGCACAAAGAGTTTGTACCAACTAGTCAAACAGTCAATGCTGTATATTATCTTGGTGTTATGAATCGTCTTTTGGAGCGCGTTCGTCGTGTGCGCACTCAATATCGTGAAAATTGTAGCTGGCGTTTGTTACATGATAATGCACCATATCACCACTCGACGCTTATCACTTATTTTCTAACTACAAATGGCATTTTAACCATCAATCATTCACCATATGCACCGAATTTGGCCCCCTGTGATTTTCATCTATTCTCCAAAATACATTTGTCAATGGAAAGACAGCATTATGCCGACGTCGCCATTAAAAGGCGTCGACAGCGATCTTGAAGAACATCTCTAAAGATGAACTTAAAATTTCATTCGACATGTTAATTGACCGTGCAAAACGTTATTTTGAAGTTGAAGGCGACTACTTGGAATAAAATAAATGAATTTTACCAGTTCTGTTTTTATTTTAAAAAAGTTAGGTGTAAAATAAGCCATACGTTGGCTTGCATCAAATACTATGGAAAAGTTAATTGCCAAAATAAATGCAATTTTGTCTCACATTGGTTTGTGCTAAATGTTGTGAAATTCGTCTATCGTCAGTTGTGTATTATGTGTAAAACAAAATAAATATGTGAATTAAATGTTTTTGAATAGTAGTAACTGGGCACAGTTGGTCCCAAAGAATGCCGAGACACGACACAAGCACTCGTTGCGGCGCCCGCACCACCTATTGTGTAACAACAAAACGGCACTTGAAAAACATGCCACGTATAACGTTATTTATAACACTTGTTATTGTTTCGAATTAAGCACTTAAAATTGCTGGACTATTGTATTAAATTTAATAGTTCATTCTCTTGATAAATATTGTTTACTTTTGTTCATCATTGTTGACATAATAACACATTTTTTTCGATGATTTATAAAATTATGAAATTTACATGATTTTCACCAAAATCACTATGTTACTGCTGCAATGGAAAATAACCAGATTTCTGCTAACTACTATATATATTCTCTGACAAAACAAAATATGCAGAAATTTAATTTTGGCTTGTCAAAATTCAATTCAAGTTCCTAAAATATCTTTTATTAAAGCACTATACTCTAATATAACCAATTCAAATTGCATTATAGGACTTTTATCTTACATTTGAATTTCTGCACACAAATATTCTATTTTTTTCCAAACTGGCCGTTAAATTTTATGATAACCTTCTATCTATTTACAATTACATACTATCATAAATATGTATTTTTTTAAGCTCATGGGTTCAATGTGTGACCATACACAAGAATACAATAAAATATTTCTACAACAATTATACAATATTTACAAAAGCACACATGAACAATATATGGTTTACATGACATGAATTTAAAAAAATTAAATATACTTTTATGAATATGTCATTAAATAAGATTATTTTAGTGTTTAACAGTAACTGCCTAGGTTTAATGTAATTTTAGTGCTATGAATATCTAAATTACATAACAATATACATATATATATATATATATATATATATATATATATATATATATATATATATATACACAATGTGGATTTTCTATTCCACTGGTTGTATTTTATGTGTTTTGATCATCTGATTACGAAAAACAAAACTTGTTTCAATCACTTTTTGTTGTCGAAATATACGTGAAAAATTGTAGGAACACTTGAAATTTGTCGATACTGTAATATTTCACAGTCCACTTCGGCGGAAAACAAAAATATATTTAGTACACAGATAGAGATAATTTATACCCTCAAAAATCAGAATGAAGGTCGTGCGTTTTATCATTAACTTTTAAAAACTTACTGCTTCATGACCCTAAAGATCTCTGAGTGATAGCATTGACCTAGAAAACACTAAAAATATCATTCTAATAAATGATAACCAATTTATCAGTGGATTAAAGAACTTTAAGTGATTGATCTCCGAGAAAAAAAAACGAAAAAGGTCAAAAGAAACGTTTTGTTTCCGAATCTACTTCATTTTCTTCCCCGTACAGACTATCGAAGCAGCAATCCATTTATTCTCTCACGCAAACGTAAATGGCGACCGGCAAAGAGGAACGCCAAAAAAAGTAGAAAGAGCGAACGCTCCTGCATATGTCCAGTTCATTTAGCAAATCGAACCGATTCACGTCCTCTCTTGGGGAAGCAATATTGACCGCGCTCTCTCGTTACTGCCGGCGTCGTTCCTGTTTATTCGCTTTGTTAAACGCCCAGTTTGTTTATCTTTTTTTTCCTCTCTCTGCCGTTCCTCCCGTTCTCTTTATTTAAACAGACGTCTTAACGAGTGAATTTTGTGGTCGATCTTTAGATCTCTTCTCACTTCCTTCACATCTATGCGGTAAGGAATTCGGTTTAGAGGAGCAGTCAAACACTTGAACCGTCTTTATTTCGTTAATGTTTTGCCAGTGTTGTCTTTGCTTTTCGAGTTTTTGCTGATGAGTTTGCTCTAGATGAAATTGTTAAGTTGGTAAGGAAAGGATTGAGATGGAAATTTTCGACGGAGCACGGCTTTTGTCTTTGTAACACAAAAAAAACTAACTACATTGTTTAAAGTCCATAAAAAATACTGCAACTATACCTAATTTTTATATTGTTTCTTTTTAATATCGTTTCTGTGTACAAACTAAAATCAAATTTTTATTAACAGGAAAAGAAAGAAAACAATAAGAATGTTTTAGTTCTTAAAATAACGTATGAAACCCTTAAAGTATGCAGACGCTTCTTTGAAAAGGAATCCAGTTCAAGGTGAAACACAGGGAATCTAAGTTAAAACATTTTGTAACTAAATTATTTGCAAGATCTTTCTAAATTCGATAATAAATACACGTTTCGATATTGTTAACTGATTAAGCTACCATATAACATGGGGATTAATTAGCGTAGGTCTAGAGAAGAACCACTGTTACGCAGAAACATGGTTCGAGTTAATAAACAACAAAATTCTTATCAAAAGCCAACGATTGAGTTACAAATAATCGAACGAGAAATTCCTTTTGTTTGACTACATATATATATATATATATATATATATATATATATATATATATATATATATATATATTTATATATATATATATATATATATATATATATATATATATTTGTGTGTGTGTATGTGTGTATGTAATATACACAATGTTGATTTTGTATTCAGTTAGTGGTACTTATGTATTTTGATCAGATAATTACGGGAAACAAAACAAACTAAATTCGATAATAAATACACGTTTCGATATTGTTAACTGATTAAGCTACCATATAACATGGGGATTAATTAGCGTAGGTCTAGAGAAGAACCACTGTTACGCAGAAACATGGTTCGAGCTAATAAACAACAAAATTCTTATCAAAAGCCAACGATTGAGTTACAAATAATCGAACGAGAAATTCCTTTTGTTTGACTACATATATATATATATATATATATATTTATATATATATATATATATATATATATATATATATATATATTTGTGTGTGTATGTGTGTATGTAATATACACAATGTTGATTTTGTATTCAGTTAGTGGTACTTATGTATTTTGATCAGATAATTACGGGAAACAAAACAGGTCCCAATCGCTTTCCATTGTCGAAAATATACGTGAAAAATTGTTTGAACACTTGAAAATTGTTGAAATTGCAAAACCCTACAGCCCACTTCGGTGAAAAACGAAAATAGATTAAGTGCAATAATCTAGGTTATTTATACCCCCAAAAATCAGAACGAAGGTCGAATATTTTATTTCGAACGAGGAATCTCTTGCTTAGTTATTTATGTATCATACGAGGGAGCGTTTTTATATTCGCGGAATGGGGGACAAGGGGTGGAAATAAAAAAACCAAATTATTTTTCTTTTTCAATATATTCACCTGCAAGACGGATACATTTTTCACATCTTTCAATTAATTTATTTATACCCTCATAAAAAAATGATTTCTCCTTATCTGCAAAATACGCCGAAACTGCCTCCTTGACTTCATCATCGGCAGTAAATTTTTTACCCGCAGCTCTTTTTTCATTTTCGGAAACAGGTAATAATCACTCGGGGCCAGGTCTGGGCTGTAGGGTGGGTGATTCACAATTTCGAAGCCCACCTTATGCAGGGCAGCTAACGCAACGCGGCTCTTGTGGACGGGCGCGTTGTCGTGCAAAAGCAGAACACCTTTTGTCAATTTTCCCCATCTTTTCTCTTTAATGGCTTCTTTTAGTCGTTCTAATATTGAAGCGTAATATTCACCGGTTATAGAAACACCTTTATCTTTATAATCAATCAACAATATTCCTTCCGAGTCCCAAAATACCGTTGCCATGAGTTTCCCAGCTGATTGTGACACTTTAAATTTCTTGGGAGGTGCTGTGCCCTTTTTATGGCACTGCATGGAGTCTTGTTTGGACTCAGGTTCATAATGATGAACCCAAGTTTCGTCTCCAGTAACAATTCCACTCAATACACCATCCTTGTCTTCATTACAGAGGTCCAAAAATGCACGCGAACACTCTATGCTCTGTTGTTTTTGCGGCGGCGTGAGCATTCTCGGCACCCATCTTGCGCTGACCTTAGACATCCGAGATGATCATGTAGGATTTTAAAAATTGTTGTACCTGCCCGGCCTCGGGTCGTCTTCAAGGGATTCCCTTCCTTGTTTAAATAAACTATGCCACTTGTACACCATGGTTTTTCCTGGACAAGAGTCGCCGTAAACCAATGACATCTCATTCATTATAGTCGCGACTGATTTTCCTTGCCTGGTAAGGAACTTTATAACGGCACGATATTCGATTTTTTCCATATTTCACTTTTCACTCCTGATTATGTTACTTGGTTGACGATAGCTCAAAGACTAACTGTCTAATAACAATGAAACTTCGTATTTATACTAATCATGAGTCATTGCACAGGCCACGTCCCCAATGCGCCTACTCACCCCTCTACAACCCGCTCATTCCGCGAATATAAAAACGCTCCCTCGTAGTAACAACGTCTCGCCTTCTAAGAACTTATTTGTTCATGCTAGTAATTTCTTTACTTTTATATTAATTCTGTTTCATCTAATTTCTAATTTCAAACTTTTAATACCTATACAGAAAATAGTACTAACTCACAGACCTGAAATATTTTAACTGTTTCTGACACACTTATTTCAAATATACAAAGTCAATCATGTTTATCAGTATTAATTGAGTTATAGGTACCCTATGCTCAGAAAAGAAGAAATATGTACTTAGTAAGAAAAAAATCTATTAGAAAATAAGTTTCATTATTAAGTTAAAAAAAAATTCATTTTAAAGCTTTACGTATCAGAGAACAGCAACAATGAACCTAAGATAATGCTCCTTCACAACGTGTAAATTCTGATTCATACTTAGGCCAAATGGAAAATTCGCGGTCTAAAAGACTGTATTTCATTCGAAGGAAAAAAAAAGCGCGAAAATCGAAAATCATCGAAAATGGGGCTTTTTCGAAGGCTGATTAAATAAATAACTGGACAAACTAATCCTTCAGTGCTGGACGAGTTCTTACTCGGTTCTTATACTAGGGCGTAGTGCTATCGAGAGGTCCCTGTGGAGCCGGCAACGGTTCATAGGGCGCCTAGCGTCGAAGCCTACATTTTTCGCTAGTAAAACCCAATTTTTTGGCGAAGAAAAAACTTTAGTGCAAATCCGATAATTTTATCATATTCAGCGTGATCAATTACATAGATAGCCAGAATTTGAGCGAAGTCAGTGAGGTTGAGATTATTTTCGAAATTACTAGGGAGACGTATGTAAAAATTATCAATTTTTGACGATTTTCGAAGGTCGTTCGATTCCGTTCAAATTTTTGTACATGTGATTGGTCATGCTGAATATGATAAATTTGTCAGATTTGGACAAAATTCTTTTTTTCCAGAAAATTGCGTTCTATGGGCGAAAAATCCACAGAGCGCCCACAATGTCACTCTACCCTATTATAAGGTCCGGGTAAGAATTTATGTTAGTCTGAAGGACGGGTCTTTCGGGGTACTTCTGTATTTGTAATTATAATATTCTATTCTGTTCCTCTTTTCGACTTGTCTACCTATTGCAAAGGTTTTTTAAGTAATAAAATTTTTATTATTATATGTAGTTCATTTATAGTGCCATGATGACATCAAATTTGCTGGGAGATAATATGGGAAGAATGGTACTCACGCACGATGTAGCATGTTATGCAAATGTGAAACCGTATGAGGAATTGCCTACTATTGCGCTACATTGGGTTGATCTAAAAACAATATTTGAAATGGGGCTCGTTACAATGTATACGTTTTCGTTTTCTTTATATCTTTGAAGTATTGATTATTTTTGTTATTAATTAAACGTAATACGCCTTCGATTATGATATATGCATTGCAGTTGTGACAAATTGAAATCAATAGATCCAAAAGATTTATTATTACGTATTATTAGAATAGCTAAATGAAAAGGTCTACCTGAATCTTTTACTTTGTGAAAAGAACAAACAATAAGAGAAGTTCAAAATGTTGAATATGCTTTTAAGTACTTTTTTACTTCTTCACATTTATAGAAACGTGATTCGAAAAACGTTCGGTAAAGGCATAGGGAATCGAAAAAATTTACGGACTACTTCTAGAGTACACAAAGATAACCGGAATTTCTCTGTTAAACTTGTATTTTATTTTTTTTTGCAAAACAACCTTAGCATCTTCATTTAATCTCTCCGTTTAACTTTATAACACTTATCTAATTGATGATTCCATTGTTGGAAACATTGTTCGATCGTGTTTTTCTGTATGTCTGCTAGCTGCCGTATAATTTTTCTTTACCTCTTGCACGTCGTTAAAACGATGTTTTTTCATATCCCTCTTCATTCGTGGAAAGGAAAAAAGTCGCACGGAGTAAGACCAGGTGAATAGGGGGCGTGGGGCAAAGGAATCATGCTGTTTTTATACAAGAACTAGCAAACTGTTAAGGCTGTGTGAGCAGGTGCATTGTCATGGTGGAAAAACAATTCACCCTTCTGCCAGGAATTAGACCTCTTTCGCTAAACACTGTTACGTAGTCTTCTCGCAACCTCCAAATTTCATAGTCGCACGCTATTCACTTAAGTCCGACATTATAAAAAACGTCGGGAATATTAAAATGCTTTTGCACTGTTGCAAAACACAAACTTATTGTGTGAAAGAATCGACTGCACGGAACGCAGAACAAGGTACATATAGCGCACCTAGTGGCAAGAATATGTACTAAGCAAGCCCCACCTACAGCGCTGCCATTCTGGTTATTTTTGAGTATCCCCTCGTATTATAATAGGATTAGCTAAACAGAAAACAGTTTCAATAATTTGAAGTCTAGTAAAGGAATGTGTGAGCTTAGTTATTATTAACTGCTTCAATATACGACATTTTCAGCGATTATTTTGACGTCTGTAGTGCGATTATTTTGACGTCTGTAGTGCCCTATAACTTCTTACTCATAACGAGCTATAATTTCATGAAAAGCACTAATTTTTAGCTGAATGCGGATCGCAATGCCCTTGAATAAGAAACGAAATCGATCCAGAAATAACTCTCTCAAAGGAACATAATTGCTCTTCACGTGCACGCGATAAGATAGCTAATAAAAACGAATTATAAACTTTTAATTCGCGGATGTCAGACGCAGTATTATGCTTTACTCTCAATCCCCTGCCGACACTAAGAATACTGAAATACCATAATACCTTGTTAACGAATTCCCGAAACTTATCGAAATTTTAATTCTACAAAGAGAACGACGGGGTTGTACGCCTTGGCAGACCCTCAGAAAATTCGCTTCCGGTGATTATAATTTAATAACAATTTCTCCGCTTTAATAGGAAGTCGTACACACTCACATTTACGTCCATACGTACACAGTCACGGATGGAGTTGCTTTTATTATATTGTTTTATTGGGTTGCCCGGCTCTTCGTGTTCGGAGGAGTTCTTCCGGTGAGGACTTTTCCGCATAAGCGATTTCCCATAGGCGAAGTAATCATGAAATTCGAAATAAATATATTGACGGAAGGAGGCTTATCTTTGAAATGAATTTAATTGGCAATAAAAGGGAGAAATTTAATAAGTTTATATTGGGGAACCGTATGGTATAAAGGCCATTGATTCGTGTGGCCTTAATTTTATACACGGAAATTTAAATGTATTCGTAATTTCTTTATGTTGAATCATTCACTGTGTACTTATTTCGAAAACGAAATAAAGATTAATAGCGAAAACTCCTTCGTAGTAAACTAGTTGGGTAAAGCTTTGGTAATCGAAGTAGATAAATTTCTGAAAGTAGATTAGTGCCGGGTTAAATAAAATTTTACACTGCTTTGATGTAAACAAATTTGTAATACGAGAGATAGAGGGAGCGAGAAAGAAAGAGGGAGGGGAGAAGAGAAGGAATGAAGTAGAGAGAGAGATAGGCAGATGGATCTTTATTGTCATATTGACAAACACAAACAACTGTCATATGTATAATACGTCACAAACAAAACATATAGATACAAATAGGAACTTGAATACAATAATTGGGCTTTAAGATAATGAAGTATTCTTCTAGTGCAGAATTCTCTCTCGATGAGTGTCTCTCCAAATACATATTTTCATGTCCAGCTGCACGAGATACTGAGGTAGGTGTTTATATAGTTTGTTGGCCCAGTAGTGTGTATTAGTTTGTGTTGTTTCAATACGGTCTTTGGGAATAGAAAGATTACTTTTATGTCACGTGTAGTAGATGTGTTCTTCATCACTTTCTCTGTATTGTCGTCAGTATTTGTATATATACTTTAGAGTACTGTATATATATATATATATATATATATATATATATATATATAATAATAATAATAATTTTATTGATATATATGTACATATACACGTCATGGAACAATCATGGATAAATAAAAACACTATTAATGCGCTCACAACACGTTAAAAACCGCAAGACCTATACAAAACAATACACCAGAGTACCAATTAAAATATAAAAAAAAATATAAAAATATAAAAAACACAAAAAGGCAATGTCAAAATTTATGCTTCAGGTAGTCATTTACCGAATAAAAAACGTTCTCCATCAGCACCTTTTTTATTAATATTTTGAGATTAATCCATGGTAGGTTCCTAAACCTATAAGGCAAAGCATTGTATATCTTCACGGCCACGTAATTCGAACCTAGCTGACTTTTCCCAATGCGATGATACGGTATCACCAAACCGCTCTGGTTTCGTGTTTCATATTCGTGAAAATCACCATTTCTGCAGAACTTATCCGGCGACTTGTGAACAAATTCCAGGCAAGCAAGTATGTACAAGGATGGGAGGGTCAGTATTTTGTGTTTTCTGAATAAGTTTACACAACTCGTAGTACTGGATACACCACTAAGGGCCCTGACTGCACTCTTTTGCATCCTGAAAACCACCTCAGCCGCGCCAGACGCTCCCCACATCAATAGGCCATACAAAACCCTGCCCTGAAAATTTGCACAGTACACAGTCCTAGCCGCCTCGGGTGTAGCCACCAGTTTCACTCTTCGTATTGAGTATATTGCTGATGCCAAATTGCGACACAAGTTATCAATGTGGCACTCCCAAGTCAGGTTGCTCGCAATCAGCAGGCCCAGAAACTTGATATTCACTTTGGGCTCGCCCGCCACTCCTCTAGTTGTTATTGCCAGCTGTTGGGTTTTGTCCTGATTTAGTTTCATAAGATTGCTACTAAACCACTCACTTGCTTCCCCCAACGCAGTCTCCATATAAACCTCTGCAACTTCCCTGCACTGGGCACGCACTATTATTGACGTATCATCTGCAAACTGGGTGACTCTACCCACGGTGACATTATGGGGCGTATCATTGACATAGATTAGAAACAAAAGAGGCCCCAATATTGACCCCTGTGGAACCCCCCGATCAACAGGGGCTGCATCCGAGAGTCGATCATTCCAGTATACCTTCTGCCTTCTGTTTGCCAAATACGAACCGATCAGCTCATTTGCTTGTCCTCTCACTCCATACATGTCTAACTTTCCCAGAACTATCCCGTGGTCCATTGTATCAAAAGCCTTACTCAGGTCGCAACATCCCAGAATTACTGCATCTTTAGCATCGAGAGATTCCGCTATATATTCCAGGACCTCCGCAATCGCGGTAGTCGTGAACTTACCCCTCAGATAGCCATGCTGACTCACATTTATGAGTCCGTGTGTCTCAAAGAACTGGATTAATCTCTTTTTGATAATGGTTTCCAAAATTTTAGACATCACGGGTAGAATGGAGATTGGTCTAAAATTCTTTTTGTCAGTCGATCCTCCCTTGTGTATCGGAAGCACTTTTGCTATTTTCAGATGGTCCGGGAATACCCCCCGGGCCAAACACTCGTTGAAAATGTCTGTTACTGGGGCAGCTATATAATCGATACTCTTTTTTAGTATGCTTACGTTCATTCCATATATATCAGTAGTCCGCTGACTCCCGAAGCCAAAAACAATTTCTCTTACTTCCTCCTCTGTCGTAGGGTGGAGGAAGATAGTTTTCTCTACAATTCCTATGCCCCGCCTCATCAAATCGTGCGGACTCCGGTTGGTACTTTGTATTAACTTGATTGCTTCTCTCCCTACCCCAACAAAGTAATGGTTGAAATCATCAGCAGTCACCCCATGCAGAATATTTTGATTGCGTTTATTTCCTGCTACTTTCCTAACTAATACTACTATATATATATATATATATATATATATATATATATATATATATATATATATATATATATATATACATATTACTATGTTATTTTAATAATAACGACACATACTATGAGAAAAGTAAATCTCATGTAAAGCATACAAAATCATATCAAAAAATTTAAGAACACTCTGTATATAAAACTAAATTCTTGAAAGAACTTGAGTTATATATATGCTGAATAGATATATTAAATATTATTTTATTATATCTAAACACTTACTTGTGGTAATATAACAAAGGATACATAGACTTTTCACAAATAACATATGTATATCTTTTTGTCGACAATTTTGAACAAAGAGCAAAATCAAGTTCAAGTTCAATTAGTTTTAAACTCGGTAAATCGTTTACACAAACGTTTAATTTGATGAAGGAAATGTATGGTGACGTGGTATCACGGACGAGTGTGAACACGAGTGGTATAAACGATTTAAAGACGGCCGTACGGACATAAATGACGCCGAACATCCTGATGCGAAAAAATCTGTGGTTACGGAAAGGAACATCAAACTTGACGTGAATTTATCAGAAATGAGTCGAAATCCTCATTGCGATACGTGGGAATGGAATTAAATATTTCCAAAGATTCAATTCATCGCATTTCGATATAGCATTTGGGACTGAGAAAGATTTGTGCAAGATTTGTACCATACAAGTTAACTGAATTCAACATTGTACAGACTTGATTAAAGATTTAAAAAAGGACACAACTTCAGGTATTCCTATTGTAACTGGTGATGAAACGTGATGTTTTCAATATGGTCTAGAGACCAAGCGTCAAAGCTCTGAATAGCAGCATCCAAGCAAACAAAGACCGAAAAGAATTCGTTGGGAAAAGTCAAAAGTGAAGACAATGTTGATTTATTTTTATGATTCGAAAGGCGTAGTGTACAAAGGGTTTGTACCAACTGGTCAAACAGTCAATGCTGAATATTGCCTTGATGTTATGAAGCGTTTTTTGGCGCATATTCGTCGTGTGCGCCCTCAATATCGTGAAAATGGTAGCTGGCTTCTGTTACAAGATAATATACCATCTCATCGCTCGATTCTTATCACTAATTTTCTAACTACAAATGGTATTTTACCCATCACCATTCACTGTATTCACCGGATTCGGCCCCCTGTAACTTCCATCTATTCTCCAAACTACATTTACCAATGAAAGGACAACGTTATGCCGGCGTCGAAGCCATTAAAAAGGCGTCGACAGCGATCTTGAAGGACATCTCCAAAAGTGAACTTAAAAATTCATTCGACATGTCAATTGACCGTGCAAAACATTGTATTGAAGCCACAGGCGACACTTTGGATGAAGTAAATGAATTTTATCAAAATAGTAAGCTTTTGTTTTTATTTTAAAAAGGTTCCATTTTCGCTGAGACAGACTGTATATGATACCAAACTAGTGTAATACTAAAAATACTACGAAATTTTAAACATATTTTAAAAGAATCTGTTGGAATATCGATGGAGATTACTATGGAGAATGCAACATGTTTTCAAACTACTCGTTTAAAGAAATTTACTGATATAAACAATAAAAGGTCGCGCCATAGTTTTGTTCGA
Organism: Dermolepida albohirtum; assembly: GCA_031893035.1. Classification (NCBI taxonomy): domain Eukaryota; kingdom Metazoa; phylum Arthropoda; class Insecta; order Coleoptera; family Scarabaeidae; genus Dermolepida; species Dermolepida albohirtum. Next base: position 69,380 of record JAVIWB010001960.1, on the reverse strand, counting down.
CTTGCATTGGAAGGAAGATAGAATAATAACTAGTATGTACAAAATTGGAGAAATAGTTCCGTGTAAAATGTTATAACTGCAAACATCTAAAACGTAAGAGAAATATAATAAATACATAATTAATGCAATAATTCATATATTATGTTTATAGAATAAACAGCCTACTGTGGTGCCCAACGTGGTGCATTAATTTGTGAAACAGTTTATTACAATAACGTATTATTATATGAACTATTCCATGTTATTACTATTTTCGAATAACAACCTCGTATTATTACAAACAACATACGAGACTATAATTAGCACGTGAAACTTTCAAAGAGAAAATTGTTTGGTAAATATTTCAGTTTTTAAAGGAAGCTTTTGTCATTAAAATGTATACGCATAATTATTTCTGCAGAGAATACCTGTTCAATCATTTTCGCTTTATAATTATAGACACACAAGCACAGTCGATATGACATATATGTACATACATGTATGCGAAAATATTAATAGAGCTTTTGCTTGTATCTGTATGTACATCACAAGCAGCATGTAAAAAAAATATACGTTGTATTTAATAGTAACATCACGTCTGCATAAACATGAGTTGCGAATTTTGAACATAGTTTTACACAATGCATAGAAAAGTATATAAAATTAGAATATTATTCGTTGAAATATGATGCTGAACTATAAAATATCTAGAATAACAGACTATCTACTAAATGAGTAATTTGACATTTTATTTTTTTCTACATATTTGCATGTATATTGAACATTTATGAATACTTACGACATTCAATTTTTATTGCCATGAACGTTAAAAGGAATCAGTCAAACATTAATAACGCCCTGTTTACTACATATGATTCAAGGAATAGACCTATCATTAGGTAAACTTGTGCTATTAACAACGGATTCTTTTGTAGGGTTTATCGTACCATTTCGATTCAGAAAAATAATGAAAAAACAATGCCTCCTTCTTCCGTTCAAATATACGTACAAAGGGTACTAGGAAAGTTTTGCAATACAGCTTTGTTTATTTAATTTTTTCAATTAGTTTTATTTTCAAATGCGGGAACAGTGCAATGTCGCAAGGAGCAACATCTGGAATGTAGGGAGGGTGCTCGAGAAGTTTCAATGCTGTCGTGGTCAAATATTCGGTGTAGGCTTTGGCTCGGTGAGCTGGAGCATTATCGTGATAGAGGAACCAGGTGTCCATTCTTGACCTTGGCCGCAGGTTCTTCATAGATCCAATGACTTTAGGCAGGCACTGTTCAGTACACCACTTAGCTGTGACTGTCTTCTGTGTGTCCAAAACGACGCGTTCCACAATTCCACTCGATTTGAAAAATACAGCTATCATTTTCATTTTCTTCTTTACAGATCGGGATTTTCTGACAACAACGGGTGTGTCCTTATCATCAAAGACTTAAACTTTGTTTTGAGCTTTGGTCGGCACATCGTAATAGTACAGCCAAGTCTCGTCACCTGTAACGATGTTGTTCACATACCGAGATTGTCCCTTGTTAAACTTTTTTACCATCTCCCAGCACCAAATCACACGTCGTGTCATCTTCTCTTCAGTCAGTCGATGCGGCAACCAGAGAGAACATAGTTTCTTCACGTGCAAATAATCATGCAGAATCGAACAAATTGCTGGTGCATTTACGCCTGAAGTACCCTCTATCTGTTGGTAGGTCGCTCGCCTGTCCTCGCCAAGCATTTTCCTCACAGTAGTAACGTTCTCCTCCGTAACTGACGTTTTGTGGCCTTCCCGGCCTCCCAGCATCCTCCACAGTTAAATTTCCCCTTTGGAATTCTCTATACCACCTGAGTATGGTTGGGTGATGCGGACAAACTACATCTAGTGCAAGAGTCATTTCTTCGAAGCACTGGTCTATGTTTAAACCACGCACGAGATTATAACCCAAAACTGCCCTGCCATCGCAAGCACTTTACAATTTCACTGCTAATAAATAACTGAGTCCACCGACATGGCACGGCGGCTACTGTGCACGTATGAACATGTCTCAACATGCAGCAACAAGCAGCTTCCTACGATTCATTGTTGCGTCATATTGCAAAACTTTGCTAGTACCCTTTGTATATGAGAACACTTTAAAATGTCGTTGTATTGCCATTGATAAATGTTATAACATATGTCATTACATAAAATTTTAATGATTCTTTTAACATTCATAATAATAATTATTGTTATTATTATTTTGACTATTATTATTTAAGTATAGCACACAATGTTGCACATATTTAGATTTAATATTTGAAACAAACAAAAGGGAGGTAAATATCAAGATTCCTCAAAAGGCAGCAAGGAAATAGAGATTCTTCAATAATAGCCTTAGAGAGTAAGTACTCGTAGAATGGCTTGAATGTACTCTCAAGTACATCTAACGGCACATAGAAGACGCACTGTACAAATACATAATTGAGCGAGACATGTACGGCAGCCTTTCTCTCCTTTTATTTATATGACAGACATCAGTTCGATCGTCTCTAGCGTTAGACTGCCGTGGGTATCAACTGTAATGAACCCATTTATCTAGCTCACATGTTGCTGCCCAAGTTCCCTACTCAGACACGTACGCACACAAATATATAGGGCACAGAGTTAGACCATTGCGCGTACACAAAATCCAACACATCTTATTGATCGCATGCCCGACCAGTTTGCTGTGAAAACCCAATTTTCAAAGTTCCAATAACACTCTCGCATATAAATACTGCGTTGGAAAATTTCCGGAATGCCGCTTGAAATTTTCTATGACGTGAACTCATATATATATATATATATATATACATATAAATATATATATATATATATATATGTACATATATACATGTAGGTTTTCCATTCAAAGTTTGTAAAGAAAAACGTATATTGGGCGAACGACTTCTTAAGACGCAATTTTAAGTTTGTAATAATACGGGAAAAGTCTGCTCCATATAACTATTTAGAGTACGTGTTAGGATTTTATTCAGCTCAAATGTTAAAAATAACATGATCTGAAAGAGTTCAAAAATGTACTTTATAATCCCCTAAATAAACCCAATAGTACCACACCAATAAATATGAAGTTCGAAATATAGAAAGCATTCAAAAATATCTGAGATTGATTTTTATTGGGGACGTAGATATGGAATAAATGAAAACTTATATAATTTTCCATATGCTCCTTTCATGAAGATCTGGTGTGCCCTGTCTCGATATTTAGAATTTTATTTTTTTTGGCATTTAAAATCTGAAAACACAACAAATGCTATAAGTACGTAATGTCTCGAGATTAAAGATGTCTGACCCTCTGCGATTCGTGAAAATATCAACCATAACCCGATAATAGAGACAACTTATTGTGGGTACGATTGATATTTTTTCGAATCATAGGAAGCCAGACATCTTTTGTCTCAAGACTTTGTGCATTTGTGCCACTTGTTGTTATAGCTATGCTGTTTCTAAATAAAAAGAAGAACCTCAAGCCATAAATATTTCTCGCCAATACAGCTATGTCCGCACGAAAAAAATGGTTATTAGGCATGTGATAACCAATTTCGACTTTCAAATGAAACTTAAAATGCATGTAGAAATTTTTTAAACAGTCTTATTTATTAAAATAATCTCTCACAATCAGTCTGAATTTTGTCGTGCGCAGAAGGTAGTTAGTTTCTTAACGTTCAACCGCTTGGCAATTCGTTTGAAGTTCATCGTAGTCAACATCATATGAACTCCAAAATTGATGGAACCATTCCTTCTCCACTACACTAAATGGTAGATTATAAAAAGTCAACATATTAGTTATATGTAAGACAGATTTCATTTGCACGTTTGTGTTTTTGTGTGTTTACGTGTCTAAACCGGTCTCTTTCTTCTGGCAGAGGAACGATGTATGACACACTAAACAAATTGCTTTACCATCATCGTATTTTAGGTTTGGCTTGGCTTCATATTTTAAATCTGATTAGTGTAGTTTGTGTTTATGTAATGAAAGGGATCCCTTTTCTTTTTTACGTGATGCATAAACTAAACTATTCCGTGTAAAAATTGTTGCTGTCTCGTTCGTTCGTTGGAGACCACCAATAATTGTTGTTGGTATAAAATGGTAATGGTAATAAAAACAGTTGTTTATATTTAGCGTCCAAATTTTATATGAAGTATAAATGCTTATTATAATAATATGTAATATAATCACTGAAGGTTGATGTATAACCCTTTTTCACATTAATTTTCGCATTCTGAATACGTATTTCGACAACTAAGTTGTCATCATCAGCAGATAATTAAAGAGTGTTGCACCCGGAAAACTGGTGATCTGTACGGAATTTGTGTCGTGCGGGTTTTTTGCCATAATTCTCAAGGTGCGACACTGTTTAATTATCTGCTGATGGTAACAACTTAGTTGTCGAAATATTTATACATGATAGGAAAATTAATGTGGAAAACGGTTATGTATCAACCTTCAGTGATTAAGTTAATCAACCACAGGCTCCATTCAAATTACTAAAATGTGATATAATTTCTACCCAAAAATGTTTCGAAATTGTAATTAGGTATGTTTTAATATTAAATATTGTGTGTATTGTTTTATGAATCGCACCTGCAAAAGTCCCAACGCATAGTTGTAAAGGAATACGAGAAATATGCTTTTTTTTGTTGACTTGATGTTTCGTTTTTTTCTTCAAATTACGATTTTTATAGTTACCATCACAAACGTCATTTTTCCTGATCGCCTCTTTTGTCGGATAATGAAAAATGTAACTTCAGATGAAGATCAGGTAATTATGTGACATAGAAACGTTTTATATTTACATTAATACCGAATACGAAATTTCTATTCGTTAACCTTATTTCATTTCATAATTTTTAAATGTCCGAAAGCGTTTCCTACTTCGAGAAACACGTAAAATGTGCTTAATATTTTCAATTTGGTTTTCCTCGAAAGATTTTTCTTTCTCGGTCGAAATGTACCAATTTAAATGAGCTTGCTGTTTAATATTAATTAGCAAAAATACCTCTTTTGGAATGTCTTGTATCATTTAAAATTTAAGAATTTGAATTAGCCACGCTAATTACAAATGTTTCGCTGGCGCTTTTCTAATTAATTTGGGAATACTAAATCCTGCGACTTTGACAGTATCTTTACTTCTAAAATTAGATAACGAATTACAGAGTAGCAAGGGGCAAAAGTCTTCAGTTTTTACATAAATATTTATTATTCTGCATAGAATGATTTTAATTATTCTGTTTTTATAATAATCAAGTGTCAAGAATACGTTGCAAAACAGTAATCACGAATTTTGTCATTTGAAAGAAAAAATTAAAATTATCTAAGTACAAAGGTAGCACTTTTGCCTTATGGATGAGTCCTAACAAAGCCGGACAGAAGACCTGATATGGAAACTTTTTTATAAATTCAAAACTAGCACAGAATATTAGTCATTCAAGTACAGAGCTTTAATTTGGCTTTTGAAACATGAAATACCACTCAAACGGCATAAATTTTACGCAGACAAGTCTGTCATAAATATATACAAGTTTAGCTGATGAGCGGTCAATTCCTCGAAACACGTAGCAAACGGGGTGTTATTAGTATTTGAATGATTCTTTTAATGTTCAATATTATGACATGAAAATAATTTTGATCTTGGCCCAATAATTTTTTCTCATTTTAAAAACCAAGAACACTACGAACCTACAACTCAATCTGATAAATCGGAAATTCAAAAAAGTCATTATCTTATCTGCTTCTGGGTTTCCGGGCTGGAACCGCGTCAATTGTACTCATTTGTATGGGTACGAAACGTCGGCAGATATACAATTGACGCGGTTCCAGCCCGGAAACCCAGAAGCAGATAGCATGGACCACGACCGCGGGAGTCTACGTACCAAATTAAGTCATTATCTTGTTTTGTTCTTCAAAAATATTTCTTTAAATTTGAAATCGGAAGTCGCCGTTTTAGATAAAACTGTTTGCGACTGAAAGTACAGTATTTGTAACGTGTCACAACTCACATAATGGAAGAAAATTCAAAAAGCATGCAGTAAAAGACAGGCATTGAGAGTCTGTTAACAACTAATTATTATAAACCCAACATAATCGGGTGTCATTTCATTTGAAAGTAAGGCATTTTATATTTATAATTTCGAGCTTTCATTTATCTTAAATAATATATTAATTGAAGGAATAAATCAAGGGAAACTTCGTTTCAAACCGGTAGTATTTACGTTGCAGGAAGTTGTTAAAATCGGTGAGTCTTAATTAAGTCACTAAAGCAGTAATAAATAATTTAGGTTACCATCTAAAACCAGGTCTTTATTATTTCGGCATAAATTTACAGTTTCAGGTTGTCGTCTGTCACTTGGCAAACAATATCAAGAAAAGCTTCATTGCCTCTTCGAAACTCCAACCGATTCCTTTAATTAAGGTGAGTAACTTGGTCGCAAAGTTCGGAAGTTGGTGAAAGTGGGTTTCGAATTATTTCGGATAAGATAGATAGTGTTTAATTACGGAGGAGTGGAATTTAAAGGTGCAACCGTAATTCAAAACTCGAATTGTTATAAAGGAATTTAATTCACTTCAAAGACTGTTACCTGCAAATGCTCATTTGTATAAAGGACATATCGATATGCTAATATTGTTTTTAAACAATTTTAATATATTTGAAACATTGCATTTATTTTATTGAAATATTTATTCGTTATTTATATTTAGCATATTAATTTCATTTATGTTTATTTATTTAATTCATTATATGTACTTAATAAAAAAACGTTGCCTCTTTCTAGCGTACAATACACCCTTCACTACGTACGTTTCAAAGAACAATATCTATCAACAGGTAAACTTGTGTTATTAATGAACGATTCCTTTACAGAAAAATAATGAAAAAACATTACCTCCCTCTATAGTGCAACACACGTATGTACTTGAACGACACAAGGGCACATTTATCTCCCTAGTCGACACAAGGTTGCCTTTTAACATTCATATATTTGTCAAATCGCTCAGATGAGAGTATTTGTCTACATAAGCTATGGCCTTTTTGTTGCCGACTAAACGAGATAAATGCGCCCTTTTTCTGTCTGCAGTATACAGTGGGGTTTACAAAAAATTAAATGAGCATGTAACAAGTCGTCTTCTACTAAAAAAACAAGTTCTGTTTTTTCAAAAAGACAAGCAGGTAGCAAGTGCGGAGTGTGGTTTAATTATTCCGCGAATTCTAACTTTCGTTTCACTCATCGCCGAGCAAGTTGGCAATAATACAAAACGTGTATTCTTATAATTTCTACCCTATTCATGTTGAATTCTATGAATAGACGTTGTCATGAAACATATTTTTTCCCTTTTTCATATAATTTCTCGTTATTTGTTAACTTTAACATTACACACCGTCTGGGCACATATATCCATAAAACTCCATTTTTTGGCGTGCACACGCAGCATTGAAAATCTTTCCAAAGCAAAATTTATATCGGTCGTTTTGCTCAGCGCTATAAATTATAGTTTGCTTTTCTTTTTTTTTTTGACTGGGTCCTGACTAACGTATTGTCCGCGCCCTCTGTATGTACACGTCCCGAATGTGAACTTTCCGCAACGAAGTCAAATACCCGTCCTCTCCCACGGTCAGACGAAAGGCTTCAGTTTATTCGACCAGAAGATCTCGCATCTTACTTCATCTAACTCACCTAGTTGCTTGTGCGCTTCCGTTTACTGCCGTTGCACGTATTTTTTGGCGGATCCGAAAGATCGTAATTTTCGAGATTTATTTGCGTCGCAAGTGAGATATTTTCGTCGGTCTGTTAGCTTCGGCTTTTCGCATCGGCGACCATTGTATTTACTTGACACGGAGGGATCGACGTTCTTTATTACCTCCGAAACAATGGAAACTGGAACGAGATCGGAAAGTTTTCGGAAATGATTGAGGATTCATTTCTGGGGATGTGTTGGTGAGCCACCCGCAAAGTTATGTACGTAATTTGATGAAGAATTAAGAAGGATCGGTGGGCAGAAGTTGGACTGTTGGCTTTTTTTTAACAAACAGCTGTAATTTAACAGTCTTATTGTCTTAAAAGCTTTAAACATGATATTTTACTACATTGCTTCATGTACTAGATATATTATAGTTTATATTGAGATGAAAATATCTCATACTTGGAATGCCGAATTGTTGCATGGAGATAAACGGATGTTCGTGACTTTCGGACTAAAATCGATCAAATATATACAGTCTATATAAAAATTAAAAGCCCTTGCTGTTGTTAACAACAAAAACTTGGTTCCACTAAAATCTAATTATAAAATACTTACGTGCTATGCAATTGATAAAAAGACCAGTCTCAAATATTATTGATGATAGCCGCAGTGCATTTCCTCATGCTAGCAACTAAATTTTCTGTATAGATGCCAGTAATTGAGTCCATATCTTCTTTATATGGCGAGAAAGTTACCTGATGTCGAAGCTATGTTGACAGCAAAGGTTCTGCTTTACAATAGTCCTCACATTTTCTATTGGGTATGCATCCGGACTTGATTGATCATTGTTATAAGAGGAATCGTTCCAACAATATGTCTGGCACGTTTTGTCTTGTCGCGCTTCATTTGTATTGCTTTCGTCTGTTCCGGGCTGTACTGCGTTATGTTTTTACAAAGTATTCGCTATTATTACTTAAAACAACTATCTTGCTATAAATTAAAAAGACACCATATGCAATGATACCTTCAAGAATATTAATTATCAGTTGTTAAAATTATAAACAGTCAGCTGCAATAAATCGGTTCTCATTTTAGTCGGGTTTTCTCATTAGTGCATTGGAAATATTTGTTCTTACGCCTAGAATAAGAAAGGATAGGGATAATATATATGTCGGAATTTGATCAGTTAATTGTCTCTAAACACGTCGGGCATTACATTCCGAGCCATTTAACATATATAACACATTTTTAAGAAATTATGTCTGGTTTTGCTTAGGGAGCCTGATTTTTAAAAAATCGAAGTTTTCATCAAATTAAAAAGATTTGATTTCAGCTTTCGTAAGCAACAGTTTTGGACTGCAAAATTTGAAATCACTGTCTTTCAGAGCAGTCATTCCAACTTTAGAATAAAATCAGACAAATGTTAAAAATTGTGTGAGGACGGCTATCTAAGTTTTGTAAAGAAAATAAAAATATGTTAATTGTAGATGCAAACGATATTTTGTCAGCTTTGTTCTGTGAATGTGATTCAGCTCTTGTAGTTCTGTGCTGGAGCAGTTAATTATGTTGAAAATGTACGTAAGAACTGGTATTGCCTATATAACTTATTAAATATGTTTCTGGAGTTAAGTTTTGTCTAAAGTATAGATATTAACCTTTGCTAGTTTTATTTTAAATTGTTTTGTTTATGAATCGTTTATTTTGTTACGACTCCAAGTATTTATTATTATTGATGGTACTTGTATATGCTTTATTTGATTTTGCACATACATTTCTTGTACTTTTTCCGTCACTACTTGTTGGGAATAAAAAATACTTCACGATCATTAGGACAATTACTCGCAGAAATTTCTGACGACAATGTGCGCTGTTTAACGTTATTTTCAAAGTATCTCTATACAATATTCTATACTGATCATTGTAATAAGAATTATTATTTTATTATGAATGTGATATTTTTAACATATACAATTTTATTTTCTTTCCTTCTTTGAAAGATAGCGAAAACTAAAAAATTATGTATAACAGAAAAAAATTTTGCAATTAATTTTTTGTTTGTAAAATTTTAGTTTCCAAAATATACTGTGTAAACAGTTAACGAAATAATTATGGACGTTAAAAAAGTTTCTGACCTTAGACCAAAAAAAATTGCTATTTCTGTTTAGTTGTAAACATACATATATGTATTTGCACACTCGCGATACTGGTATGATACGAGCTATATGTATTATGAAAGCAATGTAAAAACATAAAAGTAAACTTGCTTTCCTTTATAATTTTTTAAAACCATGTTCTTTATGTGTTTATGCGAATATTTTACCTGCAACAAAGGTTGAAATTACCATTGCAGCAGTAGTTAATATATGTATAATAATAATAATCTTTAATGCCCAACAAATAAGAATCCAATTACAGGACATATTACTAAAATTAAGAATAATGAGTGCAGTTAATTTAATACAAAAAAATAGGAAACTAATTTTCAAAAAAACGTCAACACTTATAACAAGATAATGTAAGTCATTTTAAAACTAAATGTACAATAAATATTTATTAGTGCTGCACCAGAAAGGGATCCAAGTATAATACATTGGTTTTTCTGCACATACATATGTTATGTACCAGCGGAGCATTGTAAAATATTGGGTTGGCAACTAAGTACTTTCAGTTTTGTAGTATAAAATAAAACACTTTTTTTTTAAACAAAGAATAGTTTTTAATCAATTATATATTTTCCATTTTGCTCAATGACCTTTTGCCATCTTTCTTTCAGCTGCATGATTCCGCGCTCATAAAATTTCTGGTCCTTATCAGCAAAAAAGTGAACCAGGTGCGAGTGAAGGTCACCGTCATTTGTGAAAGTTTTACCATTCAAAGAATTCTGCAAACTTCGAAATAAATGGTAATCAGATGGTGCTAGATCAGGGCTGTGTGGGGGATGTGGCATCACTTCCCAGCCAAGCTCCAATAGTTTCCCACGAGTTGCCAAAGATGTGTGAGGCCTTGCATTATCTTGGTGGAAAACTACACCTTTCCGATTTGACAATTCTGGCCATTTTTCTTTGATTGCTTCATCCAGTTTTATTAATTGTTGACAGTAAACATCAGAATTGATCGTTTGGTTCCTTGGAAGCAGCTCAAAAAACACAACACCTTTGTAATCCCACCAAACCGACAGCATGATCTTTTTTGGATGCAATTCAGCTTTGGATGTGGTTTGAGCTGGTTTATCGTGTTTGCTCCATGATCGTTTTCGAACTATGTTACTGTACAAGACCCATTTTTCATCACCAGTGATGATTCTTTTTAAGAAAGGGTCGGTTTCATTTCGTCTAAAGTGCATATCGCAAAAGTTGATTCTTTGTGTTAAATGAATTTCTTTCAATTCGTGAGATACCCAAATATCAAGCTTCTTAACTAGCCCAAGACATTTTAAATGTTTTTCAATTGTTGTGTGCGTACAGGTAGCCTCTCCGCAACCTCTCGAACAGTTATGTGACGATCCTCTTCAATTATGACTTTGATTTGGTCATCATCAACTTCAGTAGGCCGACCTGAACGTTGCTCATCTATGAGGGAAAAATCTCCAGAACGGAATTTTTTATACCAGTTCTGACACGTGCGCTCTGTTAAGCAATTAGCACCATAAACTTCACATATCTTTTTGTGTGCCGCAGCAGCTTTCTTTCCTTTACGGAAATAAAATAGTAAAATATGTCGCAAATGTTCGTTTCTGCACTCCATTTAAAATTAACCCACAACTAATAGCTTTAATAAAAATCACGCACTACTTGCTTCTGAAATTACGTCAGTGTGACTAGTATCACGCGACAAACGGTAAAGTACAGCACTAACATACGTTGTACAAAAAATAAAGCAACGCTCTCTATCAGTAAAAACCGAAAGTACTTAGTTGCCAACCCAATACATTGGTTCTTGTCCTTGCCCTAGGTATCGAAAAAGTTACCGACGATCTAGTATCAAACCTAGGTACGCGGAAATCAATTTAAAACAATAGCTCAGTAGAATCAACAAAATTATTAATTAATTTAAAAAGAAAACTGCCACTAACTTTCTCTCTGCGTATACGAAGGGATTCGAAAGGCGGTGTACGAAATATGCTCGGAAGAATGCTTCAGGCATTTAGAATTACTGTCAAGGAGAACACCCTACGTATTCTTTCACTTCAAGCAATGGCTTGCATCGCTAAATTTTAAAACTAGATTAATGGAAAGCGAATTATTGGCTGACGTATTTGTTTCGAGAAGGAAAACGGCAAAAAACCCTATCAATGTCCGTGGAAGAATGAATTAAAAACATCTAATTTAGACATGGAATTATTTTGAAAAGTGTTTGGCTTAAACAAACATCTCCCCTATTATTTGTTTCCAATAAAAGTGATTAAAAATTAATTAAAATTTGTCGTAATTGTTAATTGTTTCCAATACCAATACTTAATAAGCAATTTTAAATCAAATATTTACACGAAGTGTAATTGATAACTGCCCATCAAATTAAAAGGACGGACAATATTTTGACGATTTTCACATTCTCAAAAATCCAGCAAACTCATAACCGAACAATTTATAACTCTCTTATTTATTTAAAATTTTTCGAAGTTCGCTGTCGTCGTTACCGATTCTCGACATGAACATTCAAACGCTTTCTCGCTGTAACTTTATATTTTGCATAACTTCCGTACTTTATGAATGTTTAATCAAGCGAAACGTCAACCTGATTGGAGTATAATTTCAAATAAATCTGTTGAGATTTCTTCGTTAGTGGGAACTTCCCCGTCACTCGATCTCGTCGCCTTTGTTGGTAATTAAAAGTCATTTCGATTTATTTTATGCCCCTTATTTTTGTCCACAAGAGCTAAGTTGATGCGGTTCTTCAAGTTTCCTGAGTAATATTCGTTTGGCTTTCTAAAGCGTCGTCGAATGTTGAAGACTCTTCATATACATTCGTAAAATTCACATTTTGCTTCTTTTTTTTTGTATACAGTATGTTAGATAAATAACCGATGCTTTAATTTAAATCATTGAACACGTAACGCCATCTATTCAATAGTAGCAGCATTAGAAAAGTACATCTTATTTCAAACGCACACTAATTCATTCTAGTCGGATAACAGGTGCCAAATGTGCATGCATTTAAATAACAGTATGTTTGGTGTTTATGTTGTAAAAACACAACAGAACAAAGGGCAAATATTACATTTTGTTTTAAGCTTGAAAACAAAATTATTAAGAAATGTACGAATTCCTGAAAAAAGTTTATGGTGACGATTAAAGTGAGGATATTTAGACGCCTTATAAGAGCGACGAGAAGAAGTGGTAGAGATATCCTCGGCTAGTTGGGGCCATCACCGACATATAACAGGCATGTAGAATCTAATAAATTTACGTATGGGTTTTTATTGCATTGAAAACGGTGAATATTTGATATTGCACTCGTATGGGTCGTCTTCAGGGTTCAACTACTGCTATTATCTGTCGCACTGAAACTGGTGTAGGTCGATGGAAATATTTGATGGGACCTTGTTCTCTGTGCCGTTTAATACTCAAATGTTTATCTATATCTTTCTATACCTCTTTCTGCGCATATACATAAATGTATATCGACGGTGAAGACTGCCTTATTTGCTAAAAAAGTTATGGCTACTAGTTTTTGTGGTTTCCAAAAAATTATTAAAGCCAAATACTTGGAGTAGAATAAAACAAGAAAGGGAGTCTATTATGCTACATTATAAGAGTTGAAACACAGACGTCCAAATTTTATTTACCGAAACTAGGTGCAAATCCAGAAATTAACTGTCGCAATGTCTATTCAAGGTCATCTACCATATTCTCCTGATATGGGTATTTCAAAATCTTTTCTTGTTGGAGAACTTAAAACTCGCCTTAGAGGTGAAGAATTATTGTTAAATAAAGAGTGTTTTAAATTTCGCGGTTTTTTTAAAGAAAAATAAAACACATAATTTGCATTCATTTTCAAAAACTTTTTATTGGTAATTGAAGTATCAGTTATGGCATTTATTTGCGAAAAATAAAATCTGCCGAATGGCCTGCTGTTGCAGCTTCCCAGACGTCCACTCTTTTGTTAACATTTTCAATAACATTTTGACATAATTGAGGCTCTGTCTCACCAATGACACGAATAATTTCATTTTTCAAAGCAGGAATCGATTGTTGATTGCTTTTATAAGTCCGACTTTTTACATAACCCCAAAGAAAATAGTCTAACGGTGTCAAATCACATGATCTTGGTGGCCAATTAAAATCACCGTTTTTCGAGATTACACGTCCACTAAATTTTTCCCTCAATAAATCAATTGATTCGTGTGCAAACTGAAGTGTAGCGCCATCCTTTTGAAACCACATATCCTCTAGATCAATATTTATTAATTCAGGCTACAAAAATTCGGTTATGATCCGACGATATCAATCACATTGACAGTTACAGCTTCACCAGCAGCATTTTCAAAGAGGTAAGGTCCAATTACACCGCCAGACCATAATACACATCAACAGTAACTCGTTCAGGATGCATAGGTTTCACATGAATAATTCGTGGATAAGTCCAAGTAGACATTTCAGGATCTTCAGCAACACTTTCACGCATCAAACCAATATTTTCTTGTGAACAACCACTACGACTATATTTTTCACTTTTTTGATTTTCCACGGAACCGGTTTCTTGAAATTTTTTAATAATTTGACATATAGTGCTTTCAAATAGACGATTATGTAAACCATAAAATTCACGTAATTTTCTTTCTTTTCACAGAACGCTGATTTTCATAAAATAATTCAACAATTCGAAAGTGTTGTTGTGCCGCGTACGAAGCCATTTTTATACATCGCACTTTTTAAATGCCTACATACCCAGACAAATTCAGTGCGTCATCTATATTTTATTTATTCTTAAAATAACCGAGCAATTAGATACTCGATGATGTAATACTGTAACATGTCAAAAATAAGATTATGTATCCCAAAAAAAAAAGAAAAAAATAGACGAGAACTTTCTACCACATTTATTAATTTGCTATCGCCTTTGTATTTATATTTATTTTGGCTGTTATTGGTAATAAGTTTAACCTGCTTAAGTTTTAATTTAGGCTCTTTTCTATGTAGAAATATTATTCCTAACGAAAATTCCAACTGCAAAAAGAAAGCAATTTCATTAGCTCATTTTAACAATGCACTTTCTACGTTCTAATTTTGAACTAAAATTGAAAAGCAATGTTAACATTCGTTAAACGAAATTCAATACACGAACTGCTTCCATTGTCATTTCATTGTGCTCTTCGGAAATGTTCTTAGATATTTTGCTTATTTGTGGCGCAAACGTCGTCGAAAATGTATTTCTCTTTTCTTTCATGTAAAACGGCTTTCAGATACGATCTCCTTCATACGTTGAGGTAAATTTCATTTCACAGAGCTGTGCCAAGAGAAAACAGTAAACACTATTTACACTCAAAGTGGAGTAATACATTCCATCCACATTGTAACACACTTGTGATATATAAGGTAAGCAACATAGTTTAGCATACGTTTGTGAAGAACTCGAAAACAAAATTTTCACCTACCTGCATTATGAATACATATTACGCTTTCAGTTGAATGTATTTTCCTGTTTAGGTGGTTCTTGCTGGGAGAAGGGGTTTTAAGTATACTATTTTGAAATACATTTAATTCCAGTTTGTCTTTATAATTTAGTATGCATTCAATAAAATATAGAATTTTTTTTCAGTTTTTCTTTGTATCTTTTAAACTAAAATTTTATAATTATTTGGTTTTAAAAATCCTTTTGCTTGATTAGTATGTGATATTTTTTAATATTATCCATTTTAACCGTTTTTGAAAGGAAAGGCCATTGCGGTATTTTAATACTTTACAATGGTAGTTGCATCTTTTTGCAAACGCAACTATTTTATTTACAATTGCAACGAACTAGCCCTTCAGGAAAAGCTATACGTTACTGCGAAGCCGGAAGTTTGTTCAACATTTTATACACTGGTATTACTGAATTTTTAATTTGCTCTTTATTTAATATAATTTTTACTTATACTTATTTAATTAAATTGAGCCTTCACTTGTTGTTCGGCGGAGAATAATTTTGTCACGTACTAGCTTCTTCGTATTTACAGATCTAATATCGCAACATCCTTGTCAATCCACATTGAACGAGTTGTATTCTAAAGGATGACTCTCGCCTGTCATCGTTGTTTGAACGACTCACACCTCAACACAGATGAATTGAAACTTAACATCTTGGAAGAAGTGTTGGCGAAAAGTTTCTCGAAAAAAATCTCAAGATTTTAACCAGAGGCACATAAACACAACTATGTACAATTCACCCGGCTGGAATATATACATACATACATATATACATACATACTTTAAATAGAGAGAAAATGAAATGTATTGCTATAAGCAACGAAGTTAACATAATATTTGATAGGTTAATAAGTATGGATACTTCAACAGTAGAGAATACGGAAGGGAAGTATAGAAGAACTAAAAAAGATATAAACAGCAAAATATATACTATCCAAAACAAAAAATTCCTATAACACTAGGATATTACAAAAGAAACAAAAATATCAGCATATAAGGTAATGTACCTTCTGGTGTTAATGCATGGAAGAGAAAACTAGATCCTTACAAAAAAGCGAAGGCTACAAAGGCTACAAGCAGACGAAAACAAATATCGTAAGAGAGTGTTAAAGGTCGGCAAAATTGAAAAGAAAGGAAATGGAATAAGGAAAGAGTTAAAAATGGACTTATCAAGTGATAGATGAAAAAAGAATTGAGATAGTTTTGGTGTCAAAAAAAAGCAAGTAAAAAAGTTGAGTGATCAAAACCTGTTGAAGAAAAAAATTGGAAGACAGAAACGAATGTGGAATTGTGATATAGAAGAATGATAGATGGGATAAATTTATAAAAGAAGTGAAGAACGTGAGGGCTTTATATAATAGACAACAAAGACTATGTTATAATGATGATACATTTAGTTGTTTCGCAATTTGTGTCCATTGTCAAAACGTAACTCTAATTTGAGGGTTATAGGGTTTTCAAAACCAACTATTCTATAATTAATTACACATCAATAAACAGATTTTTTAAATTTTTTTATTTAAATCAATTACCAGCGAAAACATTTGCCAAAATATATAAAATATAACGCCGTACTTTATGTAATGTAAAACTCATCGTTTCTATATGCAGTAAAATTGAAGTTATTTGGAAATGGATATTCAATACGCTTTCACAAGGAACAATTGAATAATTGCTCGTAACCATACCTATGTTAGCATACATCTAAAATAAAAACCGTATTCCAGCGCAACTTCGTCTGTGCGATTTGACTTTCGAAGGTTTGGAGAGAGTAGTTTATTTCAGCGCAGCAGTCGCTCCAAACTTTGCTATTGTTACTTTTCTCTTTCCTACGGATAGTTTTCAAATCTAAACTTATAGTGTCGGAAAATTCCATTACGTGAAACTGCTGTTGCAGTCGGATATAACCAGGTGTATTTACAATCGGCTAATGCAATGCCATTCATAGAAAACTTCCATATGGATTTCCGATTCCATTTGCGTTGCGATGAGGTTTTTTTTGTTAGTTCGATATTACCTTCGAATAAAACTAAAAATTAATTGCGCCTTTCTATTGTATTGAGAATTTTGTGAATAATAAGTGGCTAATTTAATGACTTCGCCGTCAGTCGATGCAACCATTAATGTTGGTTGGAATTATGAACAGTAGAATGAATGTTAATTATTCCAACGATTGCATGCTGACAAATAGACGAAAATAGAATTAATAGTGACACCTGCCGTGAAAGCTTATGAATGCGGTTAAAATTGAGTTGTTTGGAGACAAGGAATTATCAAGCATTGTGTAGGAGTAATCATCACCACGTATTATTGTGTTTTGAGATTTTCATAGATTTACGGCTTTTCGGTCACGAATGTATGAAATGTATGAAATAGTTGTCTTTATTAGGCAACAGATTATTCCTTTGAGAGGATAATACAACAATAAAGTACAGTGTCAAATTAAACCAGAATCTACGAG
Source organism: Dermolepida albohirtum (assembly GCA_031893035.1). Classification (NCBI taxonomy): domain Eukaryota; kingdom Metazoa; phylum Arthropoda; class Insecta; order Coleoptera; family Scarabaeidae; genus Dermolepida; species Dermolepida albohirtum. The sequence goes on along the minus strand of JAVIWB010001960.1, from coordinate 51,600 downwards.
TATAAGGAGTAAATATGAAATGTTAAAAATTAGAATTGAAAAGAAAAAAATTTGAACACTATTAATAAGTGCTTTCAAGGATAATTCAAGTTGAATGGTGATTAATTGGAGCAGAAGGGTAAAAAGAGTCTAGATAAATTTTGTTTAACCATGTGCGCATAATAGGCATCGTGATAAAAACGTTAGTTTTAGCTGTGACTTCGACAATGTATTAGATCTTGTTACATATTTTGGAACCTTGATATCAACACCAGATAGTAAGTTCGGAGCGTCAATGCCATTGTTTACCAAATTAAACATATTAATTCTAAAATTAACACTTGAGATCTCTCTGCGATCAGAAATCGAGATGAAGTTATGTTTTTGTAGCAATTCTTGGTAGTCAATATCGCTGGCAAGATAGTTATCAGAAGATTTATAAGCTAGATATTTCAAAATCCTTCTCTGCACATACGCGTTCAGTAAATTAGAGATAATGAGGATACCAAATAATTGACGTATGTTCGACTCTTGGACGTACCAATATAAAGTAGAGTGGTGTCTTCAGCGTATCTGAATTTACAGATTTTCGGAAACATGGATAATGAGTGCGTGAAGCGGAGTTACGAATTAATAGAATCTGCTCACTAAGGTGGTGATGATCGAATAGAACACCCAAATCATTTAATTGTGATTATCTTGGAAGAAAATAAAACGATGGAGTTAATAAGAATATACCAATGGATTTGCTTTTATTGTGTATGAGAGAACTGCAAATTTCTTGAAGCTGACTTTTATTTCGTTATTATTACACTAGTGGTAGACACTATTTCTGCAGAGCTACGCAATTGGAGGTTTACGTTATTTTCCTGTAAATTTTGGCATAGGCCAAGAAGCAACAGTTAAGCAATGGTAGAAGATCGCTGATGTAAATATTAAGCAATAACAGCCCAAGACTTGACCTCTGGGGATCCCCGAGGAGAAGTGAAATAAGTTACTAATTTATTACAGGATTTTGGTTGAAATTGCAGTCATTATTATGGCCGAAAAATCGGTAAAAAGCGTAATATTCCACTGATCCGTAATAAACAATGTAAATTTATCCGCAACAGACTTTCACCAGATTTAATGCAATAACGATAACAGTGGCATCAGTCAAGCCCTAAAGATGTCTTAAGTGATGACGATGCGTCGGTAGCAAAGGTACAACCCGGAGGCCAAAATGAATTAATCAATACGGAGCAGTTTCGAAAACGATTATTTAACTGAAGTTCAAAGAATACAAAATTTCTATATTCAATTTATTTTTGGTTTAAGAATGTAACGTATATATGTATTGGATAGATATTTGCATGTCTGTTTCTTTGTCTATAAGATTAGCTTAGTAAATGCATTGATATATTATAAAGCTCCTACTTAAGAAAAGAGCAATTTATTGCAGACCAGCTAGAAGCTTAAATTTGTTAATATAAGTTTTCATATTTATGAGGGAGCGTTTTTATATTCGCGGAATGAGCGGGTTGTAGAGGGGTGAGTAGGTGCATTGGGGGCGTGGCCTGTGCAGCGACTCATGATTAGTATAAATACGAAGTTTCATTGTCATTAGACAGTTAGTCTTTGAGCTATCGTCAACCAAGTAACATAATCAGGAGTGAAAAGTGAAATATGGATAAAATCGAATATCGTGCCGTTATAAAGTTCCTTACCAGGCAAGGAAAATCAGTCGCGACCATAATGAATGAGATGTCATTGGTTTACGGCGACTCTTGTCCAGAAAAAACCATGGTGTACAAGTGGCATAGTTTATTTAAACAAGGAAGGGAATCCCTTGAAGACGACCCGAGGCCGGGCAGGAGCATTGAGGTGACCACGCCAGCACTTACCCAAAAATTTGGACAAATTGTACTCAAAGATGCTCGACTAAAGAAGAAACAACTCGCAGAAATGGTTGGAGTATCCGATACAACAATTTTTAAAATCCTACACGATCATCTGGGCATGTCTAAGGTCAGCGCAAGATGGGTGCCGAGAATTCTCACGCCGCCGCAAAAACAACAGCGCGTAGAGTGTTCGCCGGCATTTTTGGACCTCTGTAATGAAGACAAGGATGGTGTATTGAGTGGAATTGTTACTGGAAACGACACTTGGGTTCATCATTATGAACCTGAGTCCAAACAAGACTCCATGCAGTGGCATAAAAAGGGCACAGCACCTCCCAAGAAATTTAAAGTGTCACAATCAGCTGGGAAACTCATGGCAACGGTATTTTGGAACTCGGAAGGAATATTGTTGATTGATTATAAAGATAAAGGTGTTTCTATAACCGGAGAATATTACGCTTCAATATTAGAGCGACTAAAAGAAGCCATTAAAGAGAAAAGACGGGGAAAATTGACAAAAGGTGTTTTGCTTTTGCACGACAACGCGCCCGTCCACAAGAGCCGCGTTGCGTTAGCTGCCCTGCATAAGGTGGGCTTCGAAATTGTGAATCACCCACCCTACAGCCCAGACCTGGCCCCGGGTAATTATTACCTGTTTCCGAAAATGAAAAAAGAGCTGCGGTGTAAAAAATTTACTGCCGATGATGAAGTCAAGGAGGCAGTTTCGGCGTATTTTGCAGATAAAGAGAAATCATTTTTTTATGAGGGTATAAATAAATTAATTGAAAGATGTGAAAAATGTATCCGTCTTGCAGGTGAATATATTGAAAAAGAAAAATAATTTGTTTTTTTTATTTCCACCCCTTGTCCCCCATTCCGCGAATATAAAAACGCTCCCTCGTAGCTCTACATATGTATGTAAACATTTTTTAATAATATTTTCTTTAAGTTTGTTAAGTAGTAAGATATTTTCTTGTCTCATTTTACGTATAAAATACGTGTTCTTGTCTGAGCTATCATATTTTTGCCCTAAAAAAGGGAAAGATGTGAAAAATGTATCCGTCTTGCAGGTGAATATATTGAAAAAGAAAAATAATTTGGTTTTTTTTATTTCCACCCCTTGTCCCCCATTCCGGGAATATAAAAACGCTCTCTCGTAGTAGCTCAATCGGAAAAGTAAAAAACATCTTACCAGATTAATATTTATATCCTACTAGATACATAGTAAAGTTACAAATAAAAACCAAGAAGCACTTGACTAGACGTTTACAAATACTGAATTTAAAATATCATTTTAGTTAATTAATCACCCCTACAATTGCCTCTTCGTTTACGGCTTGTCCGTATTTTACTGGCTGTACCTTCTCCAAGAGTTCATATAAATATAACTGTGAAATTGGTCTTCTATCTGCGTTGAAAACTTTATGGTCGTTTGTAACTATAAAAATGCTTCGGAAGTTAATAATTTTCTGGAATTATTTATATTTTTATTTAGATTTAGTCAATTCGCCGTTATGTTATAACTTATTTCTAAAACGTATCGGGCAACACTCAATTTTTCCGATCAATTGAATTTTATGTGTTTTATGTTCTTTATAACGAGTTGGGCGTTCAATTGGACCAACATATTTCATTTTAAAGTCACTGCAGTTGATTTTATATATCAAATTTTTAATTTACCCGTTTTATCGTCCGCGTTTCATAAAATAGATGGGATCAAATTTTCTGAGCGACACCAACTTGGTGTCCACGTGCTTTAAATCTCTATATATCTTCGTAACTTGATGATACGATATGTACATAAATTTTATGGCAATATTTGATTGTGTTACCGGACAACTAAGAGTCGCGGATTGTTTTATTTAAGCTTGCTAAATCGACATTATTATAGCATACATCATCGTTGATTCAATTTCATTCATAATAAAGAGAATTAAATTGCATCAAGAATGGATGTATGTTGACGGGAAATCTAGCAAAGGCTTGATAAGAAAGTTGTACACTGTATATTCGTTTCACATAATTTCACAAAATTATGTAAAACGAATATACAGTGTGCGTTTTACCTTTCGACAGTACAAATCGTGTACGGATTTTCTTCCGTGCAGATGGGCCTTTTAACAATTGTAATAACTATAATTTGATGTATTCCTCAGACATGACATCAAAAGCCACAGAAGAAAAGACTTAAAACAAAAAGGCGACAGTTTAGCTAGTAAAGTTCGGAATCTAATTCATATGAGCGAGTTAACAAGAGTCTTGCGGACCTACTTCAGAAATACATTTAGAAATCGTTTAATGTTTCTTTTTGTCAGTCACTTTAAATTAGAGAGATCGACGGCCTTAAAAGCGTACCTAATTTTTTTTACAAATTCATGCTGATAATAAAGTTCGTAGCGAACGAAAAACCGCTTGCGAGATTTAAGCGAAATCGTTCTTTTGTTTTATCTCTGTCATCAGTATTTTTCGCAGTTCCATCATGACACTTAATTAAAATATAAAATGAATTATATCCAAAGGTTTCCCCCATTCTTAACATGTCATCGTTCTGCGCCTTGGCCTACATTCAAGAGACACCGTATCCGCCGACTACCAACTGTGAAATATAACAAATACGTGCACTTTCTGGTAAAACACTTTTCCACTACCAACGGCACCTTCTCCACCACGCCTGGTACTAATTTTCCGTTTTGTTTGGAAAATGACGCCCTAGTAACGTTCCCAGAACGTGAGACGACGAAACGTTTAGAAGCGCGCCACATGATGTATATTAAATTTAACATGCTGCGTAATATTAGAATAAGGATTCTCGTCAATGGTTCCTAGGAAGCAATGAACCCATAAATAATAGTAATTTTGGTGCGTGTATTTCCATATAAATTATCTTGCATTTCTGAACTTTTTTTAAATAATTTTTTAATTATATATTTTCGTTTTGGAACGATTAATTTGGGGAGGGGGGGGGGCAAATTGCCAATGATTCCTCTAAAAAAATAGATTTCTTAATACCGATAATGGCAAGGTATCATATATGTGTTGAATAATTTCAGTAACTTACCAATTTCCAAAAAGGTTTATCAGTTGTTACGTGCCCGTAATAACTGATAATTTATTTACTAACATAAAAAAGGTAAAATTGACAATCACTCAATTGCAACAGAGCTTATTTTCCCACCATCAATATGACAAAGCATGATTAAGGTGGTAATCCTGAAATAACAGAATTAGAGTTATTATAATATATGTAGATTTTCTTTTCTTTTTAATCGATTAACAATGTGTTAGACCAGATACATATGCAGCTTACAAGTTTTACATTTACCATATATCGATTGGCTTACTTGGTTGTGAATGACTGACAAAATAAAACTTATGCAGATGACTTGAAAACTCATTCACAGATAACAAATGATTTCCTAATAACAACTAATTAAACTAATTAACCAAATGCTCTCACAAAAAGAAGACTAATGTTCCTGCACTGAGGGACCTTTCACAAAATATTTTAGATAAAAAATGATGATGAAATACTTCCACAAGGTGATACGATAAATTTACTTTAAAGTGGAATGACCCCTAAAATTAACATTAATGTGCTGATGACTTGCAACTAATCACTCAATCTAGCTTCTTTAACCACTGGGAAGTCTGCAGCGAGTCTGTAGTGTGTTCGAATCCAATAACTGGGGGACTATTATTGAAGCTTGGAATGGTGTCGATACAAAACCACCGATGATCTTAGGGCAAGGTAATCCCTAATGCACGTTGGTCAGTGTGATGAGATGCATTTTAGTTTTCAAATGACTGTCTCTCCTTGATCGAGTACAGTTAGAAGATGGGCTTTCGATGATAAGATAAACAATGTAATGATTGTTGGAGAGTTCTAACAAAGTCTCGAACGATGGTAGCCCAAAATGTCATCAATGGCTTCCACAAACGTGGTCTTCGACAAAGAATTTTTCCATAATAATATTTTGCAGATTTGTAATATTTCGCCATCTGTTGAACTTTCGTTAGTAGCAGTTGCATCTTCGAACCCTTCTATTGACTAATCCTCATTCTCTCTTCTGAATTTCAGTCATGCTCACTGCGAATAACAAAGTTTTCATCACAGTCACTCTTTACATCACTACAGTCGTTATTTAGTTTATTATACTAATCCAACAATTATTCATCAATTTTACAATTTGTGTTTCTCACCGAGCCGTTGCTCAATAATAAAAATATTGCAAATAAAAATGTGAATACCGCAAGTGCTAAGGTGACGTAAGAGATTACAAGCCTACTCATGTAGCGAAGAATAATGTGTTTAATGTCATAAGTCAACTATCTCTTAGATATAATAGCATAATAGAATACTGAGAAAGAAATGGAGAGGGTGTACTGCTGTGAAGCTAGGTACCTATCCCTCGCGTCACGTTATTACTTAAGAGTTAAGACATGCACACGTAACGCTATCTTTTGTCTCATTCTAGAAGTAATCCTATCTCTTTTCGTATAAGGTCCTTGACTAAACTATTAAATCACAATTTTACACAAATAATGCTCCGTGTATTACATTTTTTTCGTTGTTTATTTCCGTTTTAACATTATGTCGAAAACGAAAAAGAAAATGAAAGAAATAATTATGGTACATTCACTCGTTTGTTTAAAACTTTACACTTGGGATTGCTTCCAATTATATTTATACGCGCGTATATATTTTATCATTCTGCACGTTACGAACGAATCTCATTAAAAAAATTCACGTCATCGCCTTTATGAGCGTAATTACTGTTAATCTACTAAATTTAAGCTTCACAGCGTGTTTTTGATTTATCATCAATTACTTTTTTCACCTTCCCGAATATAAAAATTGCAAAATAAGTAATGTAAAAATTACGCACATACAAAGAATGAAATTAGTTAAGTTTTTCTGAAAATTCTTGGTAATTTTTCCGTTGTTTTTACGAATAACTTTTTTGATTTGTTGCGAAATTACTCGCCAGTTAAATAAATTAATTTGCTTAATTTAAATTAAAAATTACTCCATGTCGGAATGGTTTAATGATAATAGTTATTATACAGCATACTTTCCGACCATGAGCAATGACACTCTTCACAAAACAACAGCAGAAACAGACAATAAAATCACACCACTAAATCTCAGTAAAAAAATTTGAATCCAGAGGAGCATATAGTAACCAATAACCATAAGCATACAAAATTCAACTCGTTCAAAAATCGCCACCAGTCTTTGGGCACTTGATAAGCTTGAAGAAGATCCACTGTTTTCGAACAAAATTTGTTCAGGGACAACACCCATTTCTGGCTTAATGGCTACCTCAATAAGCACAATTGCCGTATTTGTAGTGAAGAGCAATCTAAAGAAGTTCAAAAACTACCATTACATCCAGACGAAACCACGGTTTGGTGCGGTTTATGGGAAAGTAGAATAAAGACGGTCGCAACGTAACTGAATTGCTCCCATTATCGCACCATGATAATGGATTACTTACAGCTCCTGATTTCGACGTCATTTGATTCCAACAAGACGGTGCTACTTGCCACACAGCCTGTGAAAGCACGGCTTTATTACGAGAACAATTTGATGAACATTTAATTTCACGTAATGGACCTGTACAATGGCCACCTGGATCATGTGATTTAACAACTTTACACATTTTCCTTTGGAACTACATAAAGTCCAAAGTCTACATGTACTAACCAGCTAGGATTCAGCAATTGGAAGCCAACATTCGTCATTGAAAATTGAAACTTCGGAATGAACCATGTTAGGCGCAGTTACGTCCAACATTTGAAAGAAATAATTTTTAAAAAGTAAATGTCAAGAATGGTTATTTTGTATGATAAAGAATACCCGATAAAATCGAAATTTTAATTTTTTATGTTTTCGAAAAAGTACCTCTAAATGAATCAGCCCTTATATTTATATTAATAAGTATTCTTCGGATATTGATATTTAGTCTTCTATAAGGATATAGTACCCCATCAGTACTATTCGATCCTAGATGTCTGCTTAGGATTGAATAGTACTGATTCGCTAGGTTTCTGCTTGTCGTTCTAGTTATTTTATAGATTTTGGATGCCAATTGAAGCATTTTAAACGTTTTTGTAAATAATGGCTGTAATATTGAACTTGCAATTACCTGCTTTCCCTTTGGTTTTTTTTCTTCATGACGTTGTTGCTTTAGATTTAAAAGAGTGTGACCAACGTGGTCTCCCCTCTTTTGTAAATCTATATAGATCGTAAGTGTTCTATACAAGACTATTGGACGTTAATTGAGCGTTGTAAATAAAGAAAAAAAATTTCTTGCGACTGTATGTCGTAACAAAGACACGTCAATCGATTATATTAATCGATTTAGAAGATATTTAGTATATAAATAGTCGATAAATTACACCAGTTGTGGATAAGGGCGCCCTTCTGGGTCTATCAAATTTAAAACTTCTACAAAAGGTAATTAATTTTGATTAAGCGACCCATCTATATATTTGAGGTAGGAGTGATGAGTCTTTATATTACTCGTCTTTAATTTAGGTTTTGTTTCTTCTCTAACGTTACGTGTAGAATCGTTTGAAGAAGTGTGGGCTGTTTTTTTGGAATGAGAACATGTTCCTAAGCCAGGAAAAGTAGCGTGAATTAAACGAATTAGCAACTAATCGATATGAATCAATTTGTGGCATTGTACTTCAACATTATAGAGCTTCGTTGAGGAAGACGAGCAGAACTCTATATGATTAAAGAATCATGTCAAGCTTGTGAAAGGTTGGAACGAATTTTGTAACCCTATTACATATAACTCAGGGCTTGTACAAGATAACCCTATTATTTTCTTATTGTCAACGACGGATACGTTACCCTCCGGAGTTGATATTATAATCAAACGTATACAATAGTTCATGAATTTATATTGTAAATTATTTTATTAACATATATTATATCAATTGTAATTTTATACAGTAGTTTCTGAATTTATATTGCAAATTTTTCTATTAATGTATACTGTGCAGACGGTAATTTAAAAATACAGGTCAGTACTCAGTGTAATGGTGTGATCATTGGCTTGGACTAAGTAGCTAAATAGTGAAAAGAAATTAATGGATTTAATCTTTTCGTTAATTAATATCAATAAAATTATATCACTTTTTGTTTATTGTTAATGAAAATTATTTAATAGATGAACTTATATATGCGTCTCGTGTGAACCAGCTATACGTATGTTAGGAGAATCATATTTGTATGATCATGTTTTGCTGTTTCTTTGCTGTAATTACTTGGTTTATCTATCTTAGATGAGACTGGTTGTTTTATATCATATTATTAATAGTTATAATTTTCCATTTTGTAATATATAAACATATTTTCGTATTTCAAGATATTGTGGCCAATACTGTATTAAAATGGAATTTCTTTATTTTTTTAATGGAACACTTAATTGTTATTTATACTCTGGATTTCATTTTTTTATTTCCTTTATTCATATGCGAACCAGTTTCGAGCCGTGTTGGATTGATTCTTGTTTTACTGTTATTGTTACAAAATTGGGGCATACGAATTTTGCTCTTATAATGTACAAACACGCGTATTCTCCTAAAATCCACGTGCTTCAGTATTAACACGCACTTCTAGGGATTTAAATTCTTGTAAATCTTGTAATTTATAAATGCAGTAAATTAATTAATCAGACAGTTAGAAATTCTTATGCTATAGTCATTAATTTCCTAAGTTTACGTAGAGTTAATAATCTGCAGTAGCTCTCCTTTCTTTTGTACATGAATAATTTCAATTATACAGTCAACAGTTTGTATTACCAATTTACAACAAACGTTCAGTAAATTTTCTTAGTTTACTTCAAGGATTTTGTAACATGTAGTAGTTTTGAGCGTCGATAATTTACGTGATGTAAGTAATTTCGCGTACAGATACTTTATTTTCTTTATTCAGCGATTGTATTTTGGGGAATTTAAAAATATTATGCAGGTGGAGAAATTTGGAGTAAATTCATGTGAACCATATATACGTATATTTGGGGATAATTAGGTTTCACTGTTTCTTTTACATCTATCTATATGTATATATATTCCTATAACTTCAGACTATTACTTGTCTGTACTGTTTATGTGTATTAAACAAATCAGATTTGTTACTGTGATTGCGCAATTTTCTTTATCTGATTGCTTGTATCTTTATTACTCAAGTTATTTTCTTCTATTTTTTTCTAAGAAAGGATATTTGCGTAACCGAACGTATTTCATTGTTCCCATAGTTTCGGTATTGTTAAACGACCTTCAGGGAAACCAGGGAAGCCCCGCCGTATTTCTCAAATACACAAACTGTTACCCTACGATATATATATATATATATATATATATTTTATTCATGGTATTAAGTTTCGGAATTGCTAACTCCTCACTGACCTCATAATCCTCACCTACGCTCCCTAAATTTTATTAAAAAAAGGCGTGATATACTCCATTTATACAGGGTGACCGCGGGAAATATTAACGTTTTGAAAACAGCAAAACGGTGTTAATTTTTTAAACAAAAAATATATTTACTTTTCTGACATGTTTGCTAGGATATGCCATTTAATTTAACTTGCAAAAATAAGGTCAGGAAGGTGACGGCCGTCTTCTCTGATGCAGTTTTCAATTCTGTTGAGGAAGCTCTGCCATACTAGCTGTAGTGTCTCCTCGGTGACTAGTGTCACCTCTTCACGAATTGCCTCTTTCAAATCTTCCAAATTACGAGGTTTGCGTTGAAAAACTTTCTCCTTCAAATGTTCCCACAAAAAAAAATCGCAGATGTTGAGGTCGGGAGAACGAAGAGGCCAGGGCACATCTCCAAATCTTGAAATGATATGACCTGGGAACAAGTTTCGCAGCAACGTCATCGAAACTCTTGCTGTGTGTGCAGTAGCTCCATCTTGCTGAAACCATATGTCCTGTTGCAAGTTGAGCATCTGCAGTTGTAAGAAAAAAAAATCGTTGATCATACGCACGTACCGATTCGCGTTCACTGTCACAGCAACTCCATCCTCTTCAAAAAAGAAGGGGCCAATAACATGTTGTCTCGACACCGCACACCATACAGTCACACGAGGCGAATGGAGAGGTTTCGCATGAAGCTGTCTTAGGTTTCCCTCTGCCCAGTATCTGCAGTTCTGTTGGTTCACTGTCCCATTTAGGTAAAAGTGAGCTTCATCGCTCATGAAAATCAGAACGTCAGGCTCATCGTGAAGGAGAACTTGTATTTGAGTAGCGAAATCCAACCGTTGGGGTAGTCAGTTTCTTTTAACTCCTGTACACACACAATCTTGTAAGGATGAAACTTGAGATCCCGTTTCAAAATTTTTCGGACCGACTCACGTCCCATGTGTAATGAAGATGCGTGCCGTCGAGCTGAACGACCAGGACTCCTAATCATTGCTGTTCTCACTCTGTCAATGTTCTCCGGAGTCCTCACTGTTCGTGTAGCGCCTGGTGGTTTCTTCCCCATAATGTTGCCTGTGGACCGAAAACTTGTAACCCATTTCATAATCCTTGGTCGGGTAGGTACGGCTCCATGCCGTCCAACGTTAAAATGAATGCGAAAATCACGCTGAGCCGCTACCACTGAATCATTGTTTCTTACATAAGAATCGTACATAAACACGCGATGTTGAACTGTCCACGGCTCCATTGCGACTGGAATACCTAAATGGCCACTGCTTGGGAGGTGAATGACCGCCCGCCCCTCCCCCCATGATTTGCCGAGGCCGAGTACAGTCGCATCAAAAATGTAAATACATCCCGCGGTCAGCCTGTACAAGTAAAATTTATTCAGAATTGTTAAAACTCTGGTTCTGGTTTGTTATAAGGTATTTATCGTTTTTAGTTTAAAATCCTATTATTATTAAGTTAGTGGTGCGCTAATTTTATACTTAGTACTTTTACCACGAACGCCATGGGCAAGACGAAAATTTTTAAAGCAATAGCTAAAAAGTAAAAGTTTTACACCAAACAGTGACAAGAATTACAGCACCTATCAAAGAAAATTTGTCTTCTATAACAAGCGGTCTACAATATTGTCATGTTGCCATTCAAATGCACCGAAAGGTAGAATAAAATAGTTATTAACATTATTTTTTAAAACAGACAAGCTTCCAAAACAAAGTTGTTACATCAGCAGCGTTTTGATATAAGAATATTAGAGCGGACTATGCGAAATTGATTATTCGCTGCTAGATTAAAATATCGCCGGTCTGCAAAGTAATGGTGTTTAATAGAAACAATGAGAAAAAGTATATAAAGTAAGCCAAAATGCATCAATATTTTATTCTTAGAAAATAAAGAAAGATCTTTGTATAACATTATATCGCAAATATTTCTAAACTGTTGTATTTAGTAATACGTCTCCATTTTTTATTAATAACAACTGCTCCTTAACCTTTGTTTGTTCTTTAAAATCAGATCTACGCTTCTCTATTTCTCATGCGAAAATGACCTAACTAACCTATAGATGCACTAAATCTATAACTGCAGATTATTAAGTTTCTAATTAGGAATTAAATTAATGTTATACGAGCGTAACCGTTTACATTTCGGGAATAGCAAACAAAACAATTTTCTAGTATCGAAAACAGTTTTATTGCTTTTCTAATTATTCTCTTTGAAAATCAAAACACTTTTGCATTCGTTTAAACCATATGTGGGCCACAACCGGGCCGCTGTAAAACCTGACCCGGCCCTCAAGACATTGTCGTATTATTTCATGTGTGATATCTATCGCTAAAAATTATAAACACTACTTTAAAATGCGCTACTTTAATACGCGGCCCGCGAACGTATTTGCACATTAAAGTTTGGCCAACAACATGTCAAAAGTTTCCCATACCTGTTTTGGAAGGTCCTAAGAACGATTCCAAAGTCATAATTGATTTAACTCTTTTAGTTTAACCCTGAGAGGCTAAGAAACTTAAAAAAATCGTAGCAAAAGTAAACTTTTAAACGTGTGAAGATATTCTCTACAAAATTTGAGTGCTTTTGCTTTGAAAAGTAGAAATTCATAATCTTCTAGTCGAAAACTATTGTTTTACGTATTATGGAGCCGAAATTCAAAACTTTCCATTTTGATGAAAATTTCAATTTTTCTAAAAATTGGGGATCTTGTTAAAGTTGGGATTTTTCAAAATTCATCGTAAGTTAACGATTGCTTGTGTACTGATATTTTAGAAGGTCCTAAGAACGATTCCAAAGTCAAAATTGATTTAACTCTTTTGGTTTAGTCCTGAGAGGCTAAGAAACTTAAAAAAATCGTAGCAAAAGTAAACTTTTAAACGTGTGAAGATATTCTCTACAAAATTTGAGTGCTTTTGCTTTGAAAAGTAGAAATTCATAATCTTCTAGTCGAAAACTATTGTTTTACGTATTATGGAGCCGAAATTCAAAACTTCCAATTTTGATGAAAATTTCAATTTTCCCAAAAATTGGCATTTTTGTAAAAGTTGGGATTTTTCAAAATTCATCGTAAGTTAACGATTGCTTGTGTACTGATATTTTAGAAGGTTCTAAGAACGATTCTGTAGTCAAAATTGATTTAACTCTTTTGGTTTAGTCCTGAGAGGCTAAGAAACTTAAAAATTCGTAGCAAAAGTCAACTTTTAAACGTGTATTCTCTCCAAGATTTGAATGATTTTGCTTTGAAAAGTAGAAATTCATAATCTTCTAGTCGAAAACTATTGTTTTACGTATTATGGAGCCGAAATTCAAAACTTTCCATTTTGATGAAAATTTCAATTTTCCCAAAAATTGGCATTTTTGTAAAAGTTGGGATTTTTCAAAATTCATCGTAAGTTAACGATTGCTTGTGTACTGATATTTTGGAAGGTCCTAAGAACGATTCCAAAGTCAAAATTGATTTAACTCTTTTGGTTTAGTCCTGAGAGGCTAAGAAACTTAAAAATTCGTAGCAAAAGTCAACTTTTAAACGTGTGAATATATTCTCTCCAAGATTTGAATGATTTTGCTTTGGAAAGTAGAAATTCATAATCTTCTAGTCGAAAACTATTGTTTCACGTATTATGGAGCCGAAATTCAAAACTTTCCATTTTGATGAAAATTTCAATTTTCCCAAAAATTGGCATTTTTGTAAAAGTTGGGATTTTTCAAAATTCATCGTAAGTTAACGATTGCTTGTACACTGATATTTTAGAAGGTCCTAAGAACGATTCCGTAGTCAAAATTGATTCAACTCTTTTGGTTTAGCTAAGAAACTAAAAAAATCGGAGCAAAAGTCAACTTTTAAACGTGTGAATATATTCTCTCCAAGATTTGAATGATTTTGCTTTGAAAAGTAGAAATTCCTAATCTTCTAGTCGAAAACTATTGTTTTACGTATTATGGAGCCGAAATTCAAAACTTTCCATTTTGATGAAAATTGCAATTTTTCCAAAAATTGGCATTTTTGCAAAAGTTGGCATTTTTTAAAATTCATCGTAAGTTAACGATTACTTGTATACTGATATTTTAGAAGGTTCTAAGAACGATTCCGAGGTCAAAATTGATTTATCTCTTTTGGTTTAATCCTGGGAGGCTAAGAAACTTAAAAAATCGTAGCAAAAGTCACTTTTAAACGTGTGAATATATTCTCTCCAAGATTTTAATGATTTTGCTTTGAAAAGTGGAAATTCATAATCTTCTAGTCGAAAACTATTGTTTTACGTATTATGGAGCCGAAATTCAAAACTTTCCATTTTCATAAAAATTTCAATTTTGCCAAAAATTGGCATTCTTGTAAAAGTTGGGATTTTTCAAAATTCATCATAAATTAACGATTGCTTGTGTACTGATATTTTAGAAGGTTCTAAGAACGATTCCGTAGTCAAAATTGATTCAACTCTTTTGGTTTAGTCCTCAGATGCTAAGAAACTTAAAAAATCGTAGCAAAAGTCAACTTCTAAAGGTGTGAAAATATTCTCTCCTAGATTTGAATGATTTTGCTTTGAAAAGTAGAAATTCCTAATCTTCTAGTCGAAAACTATTGTTTTACGTATTATGGAGCCGAAATTCAAAACTTTCCATTTTGATGAAAATTGCAATTTTTCCAAAAATTGGCATTCTTGTAAAAGTTGGGATTTTTCAAAATTCATCGTAAATTAACGATTGCTTGTACACTGATATTTTAGAAGGTTCTAAGAACGATTCCGTAGTCAAAATTGATTCAACTCTTTTGGTTTAGTCCTGAGAGGCTGAGAAACTAAAAAAATCGTAGCAAAAGTCAACTTTTAAAGGTGTGAGTATATTCTCTCCTAGATTTGAATGATTTTGCTTTGAAAAGTAGAAATTCCTAATCTTCTAGTCGAAAACTATTGTTTTACGTATTATGGAGCCGAAATTCAAAACTTTCCATTCTGGTGAAAATTTCAATTTTTCCTAAAATTGGCATTCTTGTAAAAGTTGGGATTTTTCAAAATTCATCGTAAGTTAACGATTGCATGTGTACTGAGATTTTAGAAGGTTCTCAGAACGATTCCGTAGTCAAAATTGATTCAACTCTTTTGGTTTAGTCCTGAGAGGCTGAGAAACTAAAAAAATCGTAGCAAAAGTCAACTTTTAAACGTGTGAATATATTCTCTCCAAGATTTGAATGATTTTGCTTTGAAAAGTGGAAATTCCTAATCTTCTAGTCGAAAACTATTGATTCACGTATTATGGAGCCGAAATTCAAAACTTTCCATTTTGTTGAAAATTTCAATTTTTCTAAATATTGGCATTCTTGCAGAAGTTGGGATTTTTCAAAATTCATCGTAAGTTAACGATTGCTTGTGTACTGATATTTTAGAAGGTCCTAAGAACGATTCCAAAGTCAAAATTGATTTAACTCTTTTGGTTTAGTCCTCAGAGGCTGAGAAACTAAAAAAATCGTAGCAAAAGTCAACTTTTAAAGGTGTGAGTATATTCTCTCCAAGATTTGAATGATTTTGCTTTGAAAAGTAGAAATTCCTAATCTTCTAGTCGAAAACTATTGTTTTACGTATTATGGAGCCGAAATTCAAAACTTTCCATTTTGATGAAAATTGCAATTTTTCCAAAAATTGGCATTCTTGTAAAAGTTGGGATTTTTCAAAATTCATCGTAAATTAACGATTGCTTGTACACTGATATTTTAGAAGGTTCTAAGAACGATTCCGTAGTCAAAATTGATTCAACTCTTTTGGTTTAGTCCTGAGAGGCTGAGAAACTAAAAAAATCGTAGCAAAAGTCAACTTTTAAAGGTGTGAGTATATTCTCTCCAAGATTTGAATGATTTTGCTTTGAAAAGTAGAAATTCCTAATCTTCTAGTCGAAAACTATTGTTTTACGTATTATGGAGCCGAAATTCAAAACTTTCCATTTTGATGAAAATTGCAATTTTTCCAAAAATTGGCATTCTTGTAAAAGTTGGGATTTTTCAAAATTCATCGTAAATTAACGATTGCTTGTACACTGATATTTTAGAAGGTTCTAAGAACGATTCCGTAGTCAAAATTGATTCAACTCTTTTGGTTTAGTCCTGAGAGGCTGAGAAACTAAAAAAATCGTAGCAAAAGTCAACTTTTAAAGGTGTGAGTATATTCTCTCCAAGATTTGAATGATTTTGCTTTGAAAAGTAGAAATTCCTAATCTTCTAGTCGAAAACTATTGTTTTACGTATTATGGAGCCGAAATTCAAAACTTTCCATTTTGATGAAAATTGCAATTTTTCCAAAAATTGGCATTCTTGTAAAAGTTGGGATTTTTCAAAATTCATCGTAAATTAACGATTGCTTGTACACTGATATTTTAGAAGGTTCTAAGAACGATTCCGTAGTCAAAATTGATTCAACTCTTTTGGTTTAGTCCTGAGAGGCTGAGAAACTAAAAAAATCGTAGCAAAAGTCAACTTTTAAAGGTGTGAGTATATTCTCTCCAAGATTTGAATGATTTTGCTTTGAAAAGTAGAAATTCCTAATCTTCTAGTCGAAAACTATTGTTTTACGTATTATGGAGCCGAAATTCAAAACTTTCCATTTTGATGAAAATTGCAATTTTTCCAAAAATTGGCATTCTTGTAAAAGTTGGGATTTTTCAAAATTCATCGTAAATTAACGATTGCTTGTACACTGATATTTTAGAAGGTTCTAAGAACGATTCCGTAGTCAAAATTGATTCAACTCTTTTGGTTTAGTCCTGAGAGGCTGAGAAACTAAAAAAATCGTAGCAAAAGTCAACTTTTAAAGGTGTGAGTATATTCTCTCCAAGATTTGAATGATTTTGCTTTGAAAAGTAGAAATTCCTAATCTTCTAGTCGAAAACTATTGTTTTACGTATTATGGAGCCGAAATTCAAGACTTCCTATTTTGATGAAAATTTCAATTTTGCCAAAAATTGGCATTCTTGTAAAAGTTGGGATTTTTCAAAATTCATCGTAAATTAACGATTGCATGTGTACTGAGATTTTAGAAGGTTCTCAGAACGATTCCGTAGTCAAAATTGATTTAACTCTTTTGGTTTAGTCCTGAGAGGCTAAGAAACTTTAAAAAATCGTAGCAAAAGTAAACTTTTAAACGTGTGAAGACATTCTCTCCAAGATTTGAATGATTTTGCTTTGAAAAGTAGAAATTCATAATCTTCTAGTCGAAAACTATTGTTTTACGTATTATGGAGCCGAAATTCAAAACTTTCCATTTTGATGAAAATTGCAATTTTTCCAAAAATTGGCATTCTTGTAAAAGTTGGGATTTTTCAAAATTCATCGTAAATTAACGATTGCTTGTACACTGATATTTTAGAAGGTTCTAAGAACGATTCCGTAGTCAAAATTGATTCAACTCTTTTGGTTTAGTCCTGAGAAGTTAAGAAACTTAAAAACTCGTAGCAAAAGTCAGCTTTTAAACTTGTGAATGTATTCTCTCCAAGATTTGAATGATTTTGCTATGAAAAGTACAAATTCATATTCTTCTGGCCGAAAACTATTGTTTTACGTATTATGAAGCCGAAATTCAAAGCTTTCCATGTTGACGAAAATTTTAATTTCCCCAAATATTGGCATTTTTGCAAAAGTTGGTATTTTTCGAAATTCATTGTAAGTTAACGATTGCTTGTACACCGATATTTTAGAAGATCCTAAGAACGATTCTAAAGTCAAAATTGATTTAACTCTTTTGGTTTACTAAGTTTTATGAGCTCCTGTTGTGATGTCATAGTCATGCATTGCTGAGGCTGGGCACAGGATTTCTGTACTTTGAAGAGACAATAGTCCAGTATTAATACAAGAATATAATTGAAACTGCTCTGGAAACCTTTCTTCTATCACCAAATGCAGAAGGAAATCTTCTGCCGAAATGGGGCTTTGTGCCATACGACGAAATATGTCTAGAACTCTTTTGGCAATGTCGGTATACTAGTGCTTCACTGACTTGAGTGTTCTTAAATTGTTCCAAAATTCCAATTTAAGCACTTTAAAAAAACAATATGGAAAAGGCCTGGAAAGAAGCCAGAACTTTGCAGGAGATTATGAAAGCCTGTATTGACAGTATGCGTAAACAAAATCTATACTAACATGTGTAATATAGAAGTATAGGCTTTAAATTTTTGGTTTGAATTTTATTTCGTTAAAACTCTAAAGTCGTACGATGGGCTAATTTAATTACCAGATACCATACGTGTATGAATAATAGATAAAGGATTTTAAATGTTTATGCACTGCTTACTAAAAATATTACTCCTGTTGTCTGCACATATTGAACATTAATGCCTTATTTATAACCAACATACACGCATAAATGTATATTTAGGATTTATTCCAACGAAATGTTTTATTATTGAAAATGTGTCCGTCCCGGCAACCGCCAATATTTAAATTGTTTAATGGATATTGAATGCATTTAAAAGGATTTGCGGTGTCAGCACCATACATTATTTAAATGTATTTATATACATACTTTAAATACACGATAAATACACATGCACATATAATCAGTGCCCCAAAAATGTCCAGAATTGCTTCAGAAAATAAATTTTGATAAAAATTACAGTAAATATTCTTTCTCAAATCTAGATCTTTATTTTCTACACTCTTATTCAAAATTCTTAAATTCTATAATTTTAATTGACTATACTTTCAATTTTAAAGTTCGTTCGTTATCTCTAATTATAATTTCTAGTTACTCATAATTATTCTCTATCATAATTTTTCATTTGGCAACTGAAACACTTCTATCCATAAGTTTTTTGTACCACCATATTGTTGTGATATTTAAGCCTGTACTTACCTATGTATTTACTGAGGCACTACATATACATTTTAGCAATAAAACGTTATAAGTATTAGCATACAGCATAATATTTTTGAACTTGACTCCTTTTAGTGAATTTTAAATTTTTTTGGGCGCCCCAGTTATTAGGAATAATCTTGAAATAGAAATTGATATCTTCCAAAAAAAAACTAATGTCAATAGATTCATCACGGCGGACTCAAATCATAGCATGCAAAAAAAGATGGCTTCATTCAGTTTTCTTATCAATCGTTTGTTTAATTTCCCACTGACACAAAGAATTGAACTTTATTAAGAATATCGCGAGATACAATAGTTTTGATGCGGAAATAATCAATAGATTAGAAAGGCTAATATAAGAAACACAATACGGGACACCACATGTCAGTCATCTCAAAGCAATCGAGACCAGTAATTTATATGTTTACCGTTTTACCGTTTGACGAAAACTTTAAATAGTGTTTTTAAAGAGCGGAAAATTCAGTCGACCAGAAAAATCTGGTTTAGTAAAACATGTGTTGGAAAGTAATCATAGTGTAACCGCGGATTGTTTGCATGTGGTAAAAAACGTGCGTAATTATCAGGAGTTAGATAAGTATGAAAGCATGTACATTTTGAAGAATAAAGGCCATGTGTTGAACACTGACCTGGGTCTCAACCATAACTCATCTCGTTTCGATCTCTCTCGGTAGATAAGGGAGGGTGCAATAAACGCATGCAAGTACTTTTCTTTTCTTTTTTTTTGCTTTTTTTCTTTTAGCTTAGTTTAAGATTAGGATACATTTTTTGTTAAAATTATGTTAAACGAGTTACAGTGTGCGTTTTGGCTTTTGACGGATCGTGTACGGAATTTGTTTCGTACGGGTGTTGTGCCGTAGTTTTTCAGGTGCGACTCTGTTTAATTATCTGATGATGACGACTTGGTTGTCGAAATATATATACGGAATACGAAAGTTAATATGAAAGGGGGTTATATATCAAGTGATTAAGTTAACCAACCAGAGGCTCCATCAAAATTGTCTATACATTAAAGCTCAGTTTAAAATATACTGCAATATGTTTTTCTATTTAGAATTTTAAACGAGGTTTCGGAAGCACTAATTAGTGAAATTTTTGTATTTTAAAAAAAGAAAACGTTTTTTGTCGAAGTATATTTCGAAGCAAGCTTCAACTTTTCAAGTACAATATCTACAGATTCTATCAGATAGCTAAGTGTTTTAGTTTTAATTTCTACGAGGAATTTTTTTAGTTATGGAAAGTAGTAAAAATCAAGGAGATATCACCAGCTCTCATTGAATGGAAAGCTACTTCCAAAGCAAATAGTTTAATTACGTTTGTCCTACTTTGAAAGTTACACGCCTTTAGTCTCCATTTCCAATTGTTAATTCTTTTCACCAAACATAATATATAAGTGAATCTTCAAAGTAAACAAAACAAAGTACGTTCAAAGACAACGTTACGTTATTCCATTATTGTATTTTGTAGAACTGCGGCTCTCAACATAATAACAACTTCGTTATTACGAAGCTTAAGGATGAGTTTTTTTTGTTCTTTCAAAAGTAGGCTTTGCTGACGTCCGGTCCGCTAATTAACGAAGTACAATAGGTTTGTGCGGACTTGCACGAACTCAAATGCACTTGAAAGGGAATTAGGAGAAGTTTGTGAAGTTGGACAGTGAAATAAATTGACATTGTGTTCAGATGCTCGCTCTCCCTTTAACTCAAAGGACAATGGAAAAATGTGGGAAATTTTCAGGCGATCTATTCAATTTTTAATAAAAATATACGTGTCTCTTGTTTTCGAATTAATTTCTATCTTACCCTGCCGATTAAACCTGCACATTTTTTCCATCTGTATGATCGGCATGTACGAAATGTGAAGTTTATTCATCTGGCCGTGCGTGTTCGATTCAGTACTTTTTTCCGTTATTAGTGGCTTGTGTCTGAATAATTGTGTAAAACTGTTAAAAAGTGCGTATAAAATTCACGATATTTTTGGTTAGTTATTCTTTATTTTCTGATTTTCAATGATTTATTATTTACCCGTT
Organism: Dermolepida albohirtum; assembly: GCA_031893035.1. Lineage (NCBI taxonomy): Eukaryota > Metazoa > Arthropoda > Insecta > Coleoptera > Scarabaeidae > Dermolepida > Dermolepida albohirtum. The sequence goes on along the minus strand of JAVIWB010001960.1, from coordinate 30,415 downwards.
AGTATTATGGCGTCAGGCGATGATTTTGTGTTTCTGCGAAAGTCACGAAGAAAAATTCTTAGTATCATATATTCATCGGACTCAGAAAGCTTTTCAGAAGCAGAATTATTAAATAGAGAGGAATATGACGAGAATACTTTAACGCAGTGTATGTCTGCTCAGAAAGGTTGGAGCTCCCTTATACTTATAACAGATTATGCTCCTTTTAAAGAATACAATCCAGAACATAGAGTACTGCTAGGGATAGATTATGATAATCCATTTCCTATTTACAAGTTATTTCTAAGTGATGATGTAATTGACCTTATCGTATTAGAAACCAACAAATATTAAGAAAAATGTGAGACAGAAGCACATTCACCAGTTTCTTTTCAAAAACACAAACAATAATTTAAACGAACAACTCGAGATGAAATGCATATATTTATTGGCATTTTTTTTAATAATGGGTGCTGTTAAAGTGCCCGAAATCCAGTTATACTCGTATTAGTCAAAGAGCAATAATGAACGTATAAAAAGTAATATGTTTCGAGAACAATGTTTGGATATTCTTTAGTACTGGCATTTTTCTGATGCTGTTCCGATAACAGATTATTCAAAATAAGTATATTTGTAGAAAATAATAAACAGAAACTTTCAAAAAGTAATATAACCTGGGAAAGAATTAACAATAGACGAAGGTATGATTCCATGGCGTGCTCGGTTAAAATTTCAGCAATATATTCCGAATAAACGCCATAAATATGGCGAAACACTTTATAAGCTGTCTTATAGAAGGGTATACCTATAAAGTAAAAATTTATTCTGGCAAAAGTCCATGCGTAATAAAACAATCATATCCACATAGTATCGTAATTGAATTCATGGATGATCTTTTATATGAGAGAAGAATTTTGAATGCTGCCATTTATTACACTAGTATACACTTATCTAAAGATCTTTTACAAAAGAAATATTTTTATGAGGGACTCTTCGAGCAAGTAGAGCATTTTTGCTGATAGAAGCGAAATTGAAGTAGAAAAGGATGATATAATTAGTGTACAGAAAAAAAGGTATAAAATTTATGAAATTGACAGATAAGAGATCAGTGCTGATGTTAACAACATGTAAATACCAGAAATGCTCCCTTATGGTAGTCACTACCAGAGATTACGAATCTGGGCAAAAGTCCTATTGTGTTATAAGCTATAATAAAGCCAAAAAAGGAGTCGATCTTTGTGACCAAACGTCATCTTACTATAGTTCATTAAGAAAAACCATTAAATGGTATAGAAAGTTAATACTAGAAATGATTTGTGTTACTATGTTAGTAAATGCATAGTGCTTATATACTAAATTTGGTGCTCGTAAAAATTTCTGGATCCTAAATTTTCGTAAAAGAATAATTGATGCCCTTTTGAATGTTGAAAATGACCCTCTTTCGCTGAAACCATTCTTTCATATTCTGATGAAATATGATGGACCTCAAAGAACAACGAAGAGACGATGTAAGCACAGCTATCGTTTCACAGTTGAGAAAGAAGGACGGGAAAATGCTATCAAGAAAACCAATTGCCCAGCCTGGACAAATAAACCAACACTTTGTATCTCACGTTTTGCAAAAGTTCATAAATGAGTTATACTTCAATTATAATTATTGTCCAATTTGACTACTTTGTTCAACGAATTTTTTTTAAAATTAAAAACAACTGTAAAAGAGTTTTTTTTCAATTACCAGTGTATATTATCATCTAGACTATTCCTAGATATCTAATTTAAACAATGCAGTTTTAAATATAATTAGACACATATGTGAACCACCGGTAGTTCACGCCGCCAGATGAAAGCAATACTCGTGAAGCACTGGTTGTATACGCCGAGTTGAACGTATTACTATTTTACTATAAGGTTGATGCAGAATTCTAAACATTGTGAGAAAAAATGCATATCATCGGCAATGAGCTGTCTCTTTCATGGTTTTTAAATCCATGTAGTAAAAATTATATAATAAATAAAGAAAATATCTAGCTACTTATTCTATCGTCTCTATTGTTGGTGATAATCCTCGTCACCGGGCATAAAGTTCTTAATATTCTAATTAGCACCAGGTACGCCTTATTAAAAAAGTTAGAGGTCTTTTACCTGCTTTTTAAAACACTTTCCGTTTATCATTGCAAGTGGTAAGGAATATTTTGTAACAGTTTCATATATTCGGTAATATTTAATTATGTTATATGTTTTGACACTGTAAAACGTAAGGACATTTCAAATAAAGAAAGATCCCAATAGACACTTTACTAAAAACTGGAAACTTTTCTCGTTGGGAAATAGCAAGGGTAGAATGTTTTCAAAAAATTTCTGCCTTACATATACATACGATCTAGAAACCAGTTAAAATTGTAATTTATAAAGAAATACATTTTATTTTTTTTCCAAATATTAGATTATTGAGAAAAATAACTAAAGTCCCTGTTAAAGTAACCCTTTGTTTTGAAAGCCCTATGTAATTGAAAGAAAAAATGTTTTAAACAATTTTATTTTGAAGAGCGAACCGTTCGGCATGTGGAGGTACATATGCGTACAGTTTTACGAGTATAAAAATACCAGTTCAAACACTACTATATATATTTATATATATATATATATATATATATATATATATATATATATATATATATATATATATAAACTTGAACTGTTTCTTTTGTATTTAGTGTTTGAACTGGTATTTTTATATATGTATATATATATATATATACTCGTAAATATCTTGCTTCGCGTTCAACGCATCAAGGTAACCATGCACCCCTTAAAGAGTGGAAATGTTTGACACTGTCAACCTTGCATCTATTGGTGAAGCATCATGTAAGTATGCGGCAGCTACAGAGACGCAACCGGTCGAGTAAACCGATCTCCGCCCTTGACGTACAATAAGTACACGATGGTAAAAGTTGCTGCCGATCAGTACGTGTGCGTTAATTTACATATAATAAAAATATAATAATAATAATAAAATACATAATAATAATAATAATGTACATAACGGCTAATATATATATATATATATATATATATATATATATATATATATTAATTTACATTGTATATATATATATATATATATATTAGCCGTTATGTACATTATTATTTTATTTGAATAATATTATTATTATATTTCTATTATATATTAACGCACAATCTTAATTTTACATTGGATTGAACTTTTGATAGTAAGTAAATACATCTTATATTTCTTTATATATATATATATATATATATATATATATATATATATATATATATATATATATATATATATATATATATATATATATTCCATAAGTGTCTTTATTAGTTACTCTTCATTGATTTTTGTGTGTATATATATATATATATATATATCTTTAATATTCCGGAAAATCTTAATTTTACATTGGATTGAACTATTTGATAGTAAGTAAATACATCTTAAACATTTCTTTTAATTATAGTGAATGATTCTAATATTGATTTGTTGTGTGTATATATATATATATATATATATAAGCGTAGAGAAACATAGTCAAAAATTGACGTGTTGTAATAAGATATACAGAAAGTAATTCCCAATCATGATCCGACGACACGGACATTCGGTCTTTAGGGATAATATCCTTATGTAAACAGAAGTCGAAATCCCCTTGAAGCCTCCACTTTCATACAATCTTGCGTCCAATTTGCATATCAAAATCGCCTTACGAACTTTCTGCTTATACGCGGACGTCCTTACCGTCTCTTCCTTTCTCTTTCCCATTAGTTCTCCCTCCGTTTCCTTGCAGAACAGAGTAAATTGCGTATTTGGTATATTACGAATGCGGGTTTGAAAATTACTGGTGTTGTTTTGCTACTCCATCAAACATGGCTTATTACATTATATATTATATTATACAGTATATATTCTTTAGTTTAGAATTGGCCGAATCCTAACAATAGGTTAAAGTATGTACATTACTTTATTAAGCATTAATTTGACATGTATAATGGTAATATTATACAAAATAAAAGTACACATGTCTCTATAAAAGGGTCTTGTCAAAGTTAACTTCTCTTTCGCGCGTTTGTCAGCAGTTTTGTATGAAATATTGATCAGCGATTGGGACTATAAATGCAGAATCGCTTCTGGAGTTGATACGAAGTAGTAGAAAATACGTAAATAAAAGAACGATCAATCTTGTGACTAACAAATCAAAAACCTTGCACAAAGGTCATTTCTTCTGACACAGTGAGATCAGGTTATGTTACAAAAACAATTAATCTTGACATATACTTCTCTGCGGATAAACACCACTGATCTTGAAACAAAGTTACATACATAAAGTTGTCTTACATGACCAGTTGGAATATGAGTCAAGAGACTTTACGTTTTCAGAGGAATTTCCATCTGGAAGTGGCATAACTGCCCCGGTTCAAATTACTGCTTCTTGTAAATTGTGTAAGTTCGATTGAATTTTCCACTTCTTTAGTGAAATATACATAAGCAGAATTATAGCATAATATTTTAATTCTCAAATTTGGTGTTTGTTGGTTTATTCTTAAAACATTTAGGCTAGACCGAGCCTTAGACTATTTCACTTGCAAAGGATATCCCCAGAACAACTATTGTTCTTAAAGCTCCTATACTGAAAGTGAAGAAACGCTAATTCATGGTTATTTAAGGTTATATTGCAGTTGTTTAACTGTCACTGGGTGACTGAGACGTATTGCTGAAAGCGAAACTTTGGAATGAATACGTGTCACAGCCAAGAATTCATAAGTGTATGTTGAAAATCATATTAAAGACGTGTAATTGGCTGTATATATTTGGACATGGTATAACGATTTAAGTAAAAGTGGTATCGTGAAAATTTTGTAGATTTAAAAGCTTCGAAACAAATATATAGAATATGGTCCAAAAGTGAAACTCGCTCACTCAATTCGTCAACGTTCTTCAAGTTATCATTCTTGGCATAGCAGGATCATTCGAACAATCTAGAAAATCGAGAGAAGGTTACGAAACAATATATTTTCAATGTTTAACTTTAAGCCTAAGCATTCGGTCCATTCAGCTGTATAATCAAGATTACATTGGAGTTTATCAGATACGAAACAACAAATCCTTTGTAAACAAAAAAGTAGAAACTAAATTTGACCCTTGGGGAATATTGCGCGTCAAATTGAAATCGTTGGAACAGTACTCATTATAAATCATGAAGTTCTTCGTTTGAGTTTAATAAGAGAGAAATATACTGAAAGGCCTTTATATGAGGATGTTGGCGGTGTAGGCTTGAATGTTCCATAGAGCGTACAAAAACGTATTTCATAGAAAAGCCCTCATTTTCTAGAGATATCTGTTGAAATTCGATCCATTTTTTTCCTCATAAAGCTGTTTGAGACGACTTCATTATTGTGGACTATACGATAATACTATTCTTCACTAAGCAGACAGCGTCTACAACTGGATTAATGAAGTTGAAATAGAGAAAATAGAGTGGCCAGTCACTTTCTCAGATTATAATCCAATAAAACACGCTGAGGATACTGCCGGAAGACATATTACTATACGAAATCAATATAACAACAATAATCTTTCAAGCTTTTGAATTGAAGAAATGGGATACATTTCTCAAGAAAATGTTCGACATACCTGTAATGACTGATCGAACTAATTAACTAAATACCTTCACAATGTGATACTATCAATGTACTTGAATTTGGATGACTGATAATAAAATATGTTTCTTGAGATATACGGATTGCAATTAATCACTTAAACTAGCTACCTTAACTGAGGAGCCTACATCGAGATAGTCTGTAGGGTGTTTTAGTCCAATAAATTGGGGCGATTATTGCGGTTGGGAATGGTCTCCATACAGATCCATAGATGACCTCAGTGCAAGGTTCCTAATACACGTTGGTTAATGTAATGTGATGCTCTTATGCCGTCAAATGACTGTCCTTGATAGAGATCAATAAAAGATAGACTTTCGACGGTAACGTAAAAAAAATCTCAATGATTGTTGGAGAGTTCTAACAGTTTCAAATAACGGTAGCCCAAAAATGGTGTCAATGGCTTGCACACTCACATGCGGTCATCGACAAAGAATTTATCTCAAAATAACTAACTCGACTTTGTCGAACGTCAACTACATACAGCAAAATACGACAATCGTCATAGGAATAAATCTTTCCCAGCTATTATCCTAAACTAACGCCATGAAGGAAGGCGGTTACAAAGGCTTTCGAACACTACGATAGCTCATTAAAAATTGTCGATTTCCAATACTTCTTTAACTTAACAAAACGATCCGAAAGGAAAAAACACGATAAATGATGTACGAGTACATACAGTCCCATGTATTCCTTTTTAAAATACAATTAAGATACATGAAGACAACGAGAACAAAAGTGTATCTCGGAGGTTCTTTTCAACTCAACCCAACGGCCAAGAAGGCAAATAAAAATACGACGTAATATCCGTTCAAAAGTATTCCTTTAAAAAGAACAATTAGTTTGTGAAATTCAATGGTAATGTCCGGAAAATCCTAATTAACTCATCTAATTATCAAAATAATAACGACGGAGGGAACCATAATTATTTAAACAGTGTAAGAAACCAATTTACGATATTAGTAACAAGATGGCACTATCGGTATGCAAGGTAAGATAAAAATCACAGTCAATTTTAATTAATTAAAAAACAAGATCCGTTGTTGTTAAAAACTCGAAGCATGACTGTACTAAGTATAAAATAAATATGATGGAAATTGAGCTTTTAGAAATGTCGAAAGATCGATGGATGACCATTAAATTGGACTAATTTTTCCCCACGGCGCACTTGGTTTGCTGAAACAGTTGTGGAAATATATCTCATTCTTCAAATATTTAACAGATCCTTTCCGGTTTGTGACTTCGCCGAAGGCGCTTAAAACGGTGTTTCACTATAAAAAACAGTAATTACTGTTTTTTACTTTATTTTTTATTTTATGCATTTATTATCAACCGCACGCGTATGGCGCGCTGCTCAATTTCGCTTCATTAGTTATTAATTATAAAGTTTAAATAAAACCAATGCCATCTTTGTAGATGTTTTCAAGTCATAATCAAATACCAAAACGAAACAGTAAATTTTATCCTTGAACTACATTTCCCAAGAAATACTCTTTAAGATTTTATTATTATTCGTGCGGAAGTTGCACCGAGCTTTCCCTTTTTAAAATACACAATGAAAGAAATCTGAAGAGGTTGCCATTTTATGGAAAAGAAAAGTTTTACATGTATTTATGATATAATTTCGAGAGAGTCGAAAAGTAATTTTCATCGTTAATAATTGCAGTTGATAAAACTGTCAATCTTCAGTAATATTCTAAATGCCATTCTCGCCCTAAATACGCAGTTTTCAAAAAAAGGCAATTTCCATTTTCTCCCTGATATAATATCCCGTAAATATATATCTGCCACTCTTGGCAAATTTAAAATGCAAATTTTTGTGAAAATTTAATCGAAACAGATGCCTGTGAGTGAAATTTGCATTAAGGAACGCTTTTCGCCACTCTATCGATAATGATGCGTTTTCACTTTAATGTACCACTTTTCTCTCATTTTTCCTGCGTAGTTTGATTGAATGACATATTTTCGACCTTACTTGAATATAACCGCCGCATCTGTTATGTATACTGTCTTAAGTACGTTACATGAAATCGATGACAATATATTTTAGGCTTTTCCTGGAACAATTTTAATTTTAATCACCCTTAACTTGGCATAAATAATGAAAAAACTTTTTAAAAAAATCCAGCTCGCCGCGTGAGCCTTTAACCCGCGATTTCATTCCAACTGGAGATATGTCTTCACTCGAAGACTACGAAGAATGGTAAATTTAAATCTTCTAACATGCCATAAATTTCATTATGGAATCAAGCATTAAATTAAATCAACGGTAAGTTTTAATTACATATAATTATGCCCTCTTTGCTATGTGAAATTGAACAATTATAATTCTAACCGCATTCCACATCGTATTGTAACGCCCTGTCCTGTACTTAATAGGACAATAAATAAACGCCCGTATCCTTATCAAATAAACGATCCATTCGCTTGACTTTCAGGATGCTAAACTAGCTCAAAAAATAGTTTCGCGGAGGGGGGGGGTTCCCTATTACTAAATTGTTATAGGACGCCACAATATTGTTTCTCCGAAAGCCCTATTCCAATATTTAAGCAAGGATAGATTGAAAGAATTACGTTAGTTTTCTAAGACCAGAAAGAAAAGACGTTAAGCTCTATACAAGTTTATTGTATGTTCATTTACTTTTGGATACATGGTATGAAAAAAGATAGTTAATGTTGAATAAGTGTTAAAAAAAAGGAAATTCTTACGTTACCGTTCTAATCTCTAATGTAAATAAAAATAATGATAATCCCGCCAATACGTATAGTTGGTTCGCAGTTGTGGTACAAAAGGAAAATACCATAGTATAAGTGCCACTTATGGGACACTTCCCAACAACAACAAAAGAAGACAAACAAAATAATGGGGACAAATTTCAAAGAATAATGAAGGTCAACTTACTGCTTAATTAATAGTTACTTTAAATAATGGACGTAATGACAAAAGAAAAAGATTCACTCGCGGTATGTCCCATGACGTCTTGCATTATCAATTCAAACACTGCATTAATGTTTTCTGACACAACATTTGTGGGACGACCTTCACGAAATTCGTCGTCCAAAGAACGCCGTCAAAGTTTGAATTCACTATACCGACGATATACTGTAGTTTTCGATAGTGCTTGATCACCATATAAAGAATTCAGCTCTATGCATTCTTGTTGAGATAATCCACGCGAAAGTTATGGAAAATAATTGCACGAAAAATTTTTTTCGCTGTCATCAAATTTTTAAGTTCTGTCAATAATAGAAATAGCGACCGGATTATAAAACTGTCAAGGTAAACATATTGTCAAAAATGACAAATTTCACGATGCATTCATCAAATCGGAGGCAATACTAACAGTGTTGCCAGTTACCGAAATATAAACGGCTAACCTCGTATTTAAACACCATGTTTGAATTGACTTCGGTTATACATTCCTACACCCTTCTAGAAGCTGGAAGGTGACGGTTTAAATGGTTCCATTTTACGAACTGTGATATTAAAAATAGAGTTTTTTCTATAATTTCTCGTTTCATCCACACGCCCCAAGTTCCTTATTTTTCAATTCCGATTTAATACATTTTCAACCTGTTCGCGAGAGATAATACAAAATTTTGTAAAGTTTTCTAACTAGGTAATTTACAGTTCGCATATTTATTCCAGAATAAGAAAAATAGTTCATTATCTAATATGCAAAGCGATAAATATAAATCGTATAGAAATTGCTTATTCGATCGTTAGTTTCTTTTATACTGGCCCCTATGCATTGGTTTTTGCTGCTATGGTTCCTCCAGCACATGAACAGTCTTTTGAAAACTGGCATTTCGCTTTTAGACCATCCCGGAAATTTACAAATTTCAAACAAATTTATTTACTGACATGTAATGGTCATTATATGCTTGAACATCTCTGAACATAGACGCACATTGGATTACATACATACGTATCAGCAACGAAACTCCCTCCTACACTCTACTAATTACGAATTTCTTTGTAGATATGATACTTTGTATTACATTATTTTTAATTTTATCTAATAACTGGGCTTGACCAGTTGGACAACAAATTATTATTATAATTATTAACATTGTATGTGTACATAATATGTTTATAAACACCCATTTAAAATTATAATTTGTATTCTCCTATAATCGGCTTCAATTCGGCAATAGTATTCAAAAATAAAAATGAAATAAATACGAATGTATATTACAAAAGTAGCAGAGAACATGCAGTATTACTGTAGCAAACCGCTTATCGCTTTGATACTTTTAGTTGCAGTTTTACGTTCTTTAACAGCTAATGTGTGTTTATTCATGTAACTTTTAAATAGTCCTTCCTCCTTTGGTTTAAAATCATTTATATACATATACAGAAAAGGATATTTGTATAAATAGTATTTTTTATTAATTAATATATATACGAGGGAGCGTTTTTATATTCGCGGAATGGGTGACAATTGGTGGAAATAAAAAAACCAAATTATTTTTCTTTTTCAATATATTCACCTGCAAGACGGATACATTTTTCACATCTTTCAATTAATTTATTCATACCCTCATAAAAAAATGATTTCTCTTTATCTGCAAAATACGCCGAAACTGCCTCCTTGACTTCATCATCGGCAGTAAATTTTTTACCCCGCAGCTCTTTTGTCATTTTCGGAAACAGGTAATAATCACTCGGGGGCCAGATCTGGGCTGTAGGGTGGTGATTCACAATTTGGAAGCCCACATTATGCAGGGCAGATAACGCAACGCGGCTCTTGTGGACGGGCGCGTTGTCGTGCAAAAGCAGAACACTTTTTGTCAATTTTCCCCGTCTTTTCTCTTTAATGGCTTCTTTTAGTCGCTCTAATATTGAAGCGTAATATTCTCCGGTTATAGAAACACCTTTATCTTTATAATAAATCAACAATATTCTTTCCGAGTCCCAAAATACCGTTGCCATGAATTTCCCAGCTGATTGTTACACTTTAAATTTCTTGGGAGGTGCTGTGCCCTTTTTATGCCACTGCATGGAGTCTTGTTTGGACTCAGGTTCATAATGAGGAACCCAAGTTTCGTCTCCAGTAACAATTCCACTCAATGCACCATCCTTGTCTTCATTACAGAGGTCCAAAAATGCATGCGAACACTCTACGCGCTGTTGTTTTTGCGGCGGCGTGAGCATTCTCGGCACCCATCTTGCGCTGACCTTAGACATGCCGAGATGATCGTGTAAGATTTTAACAATTGTTGTATCGGATACTCCAACCATTTCTGCGAGTTGTTTCTTCTTTAGTCGAGCATCATCGGGTACAATTTGTTCAACTTTTTGGATAAGTGCTGGCGTGGTCACCTCAATGCTCCTGCCCGGCCTCGGGTCGTCTTCAAGGGATTCCCTTCCTTGTTTAAATAAACTATGCCACTTGTACACCATGGTTTTTCCTGGACAAGAGTCGCCGTAAACCAATGACATCTCATTCATTATGGTCGCGACTGATTTTCCTTGCCTGGTAAGGAACTTTATAACGGCACGATATTCGATTTTTTCCATATTTCACATTTCACTCCTGATTATGTTACTTGGTTGACGATAGCTCAAAGACTAACTGTCTAATAACAATGAAACTTCGTCTTTATACTAATCATGAGTCGCTGCACAGGCCACGCCCCCAGTGCGCCTACTCACCCCTCTACAACCCGCTCATTCCGCGAATATAAAAACGCTCTCTCGTATATATATATATATATATATATATATATATATATATATATATATATATTCCCTATTAATTGCTGCGCGCTTATAATATTTGTTATGTATTTTGATATATATTTTATAGAAGACAGAGGAACGCATTTTAATTAAAATACGTTGGAAAATATTTCGCTTAATTATTCTTCTGAAAAGACTACATTAAGCGCGTTGACTCGTGAAACCTTTTATAAAATTGTTGTTACACAATGCCCGTGATGCTCGTAAAAAATAATAATCTTTCATTATTTTTTTTAATAACAGTTTTATAGGAAGAAAGTACGAATGCAGAGTTGTTTATGTGTTCAGTAATTTTTGATAAAAAAGGGAAATTTGAAAATTTACGCTAGTGGTAATCAATGTTAATTAACTTATAAGACTAGCTCTTTACGATTAAACTCAGTGGCCTGTATAATTAAAATTTATTGCACGTTGACATGCTTAGAAAGAACGAAGGAATACTATTAAAATAAATACAACGAGTCACCATGAAGATATGAAATTTCCCATTATATTCATTAGAGCTTTCGTTGTACGAAATATGACTAGTTTTAATTTAAACCACGGCTTGCAATAGTTTTAAGAGAAGCCTACATGCTTTCACGACCCAAAATTCAGAGACTATAGAGGTAATTTAAAGGAAACATACAAGAGAGTGTCACCATTTTAATGACGGATAAAAATAGAATAACCTGTTGTACACACTGAAAGACATCTAAAAAGTACAGAAAACAAGCTTTCGAACGATATATGTATAATTTATTCGAGATCTTCGTCCCCTTTGGAAGACCTTAATGGCAAGCCATGCTTTTGAAAACACCTCGTTATTGCTCCTTCAAAGGTTCATGTCAAAGTATAATAATTATCGATGTTGTACGTCAGAATCTCATGTACTTACTTGTGGAGTCTCAATGGAAAAACCATTACCAACCACTCTCTTTCGGTTCCTATGATCTTCAAGGCTGTTGCCATAGAGGTGGCGCTCGCTCCTTCTGCAGGGTAACATGTCTAGACCTTTTCTAATACTGCCAGAGATGGTTTTGAGTGCGATATTCATTTCATCGAATAAGTGTGTTTGATTTCGCAATAAATTCAGCTCAATTCTTAGAGAAACAGTTATCACTGCATTTTATCTAATTGCAAAGCATAAACGATCGACTCAGAAACGAACAATGATGATATGTGTCAAATGTTCGTCAATATTAAAGGACCAAAGGGAAGCTAAAAGTCTGTCGCGCACTCTTCCCAAAAATCAAAACGTAAGAAAGAACATAGGTTGAGAAATGCAATAGTTAAGAAACAGGAAAGTTGTTAGGGTCAAAATGTCAGAAGAAATGGATCTGATATTTAACGGGGTAACATGATCAGTTCGATAATATGAAATTGGTGAAGCTGAAGTACAAAAACTGATGAAGTATGGTCAAGATTACATAGAGGCTAAAAGAACTTCGAACTTCTGCCACCACATGCAAAAAAGCCTATAATACTGTTACATTACTAAGACTACAGTGGTTCTGAAAAATTGAAGCGGAATAAACTGGCCAGCACGAATAGTTTATTTGCCTATATATCTTCCCATTTTATGTGACAAAATGCTATAATGATGATGCAATTATGGTATTCTACCATTCCATAGTATAAATGGTATATTCTAGAGAGCTACCAGACAAGTATTGACCTATAATATGCCTCCATGATACGTCTATGCTGTTATGAAATTCTTTGCTAACGATTTCGCATAATTTTACAACGTTAGCAATATTTACAAATATGACTTGATTTTATACAAATATATCATGCTTTAAGTGAAAAAGCGCAAAGGAGGTATTACTATTTGCAGAACTAATTTAAATGTGCAGATCTGCTTTTCTATCAGTGTTTGGTGAGTTTGCAAATATAACAATATATTTGCAAATAATAACGCTATATCTGAAGATTATTTCATTTCTTCCATATTCGATAAAATCTTTTATCCCTTACTACCATTCAATCATCATAAATTCGCTGCTACGCTTCATTACTCGCATTACGTTAATTTATTTCAATTGATCCTCAAGAAATGGGACGGTAGGCAAGCTAAGGAAGAACAGAAAAGCTGAATTGCAACGGACGGTATTAAAATTCCTAGATAAAGATCTTTATCCGATTATGAATGCTATGGATGGGAGTTGAATACTAAAACGAATGCGCTATTCAGTATTTTGCTCTGATTTTAAGTAGTTCGCATATTTTCGCTTGAAAAATTCTCGTAATATAATATGCAAATGATTAAGTTAAGATATTTAGTTCCTTTTAAGGTTAATTAAAGCATTTTCACGCAAACAAGTGATTTTTATTTATATTTTTAATAAATATAATTAAAACCAAAACACTTTGTATAGTCTCATAACGTATATTTTTAAATGCATTTCTCTATATAAATTTTGTTTTGCAGCATCGTCAGGCGTATACAATACCAAACAACAATGTTGCAATGAGATCTTACAAACTGATATGAAAGCTTTCTAGAAAGTACTTAGAACTAACGGTGATGAAAACCACATTCCAGTATACTAGGAAAGTACGGATATAATTTTGAGGTTAATTGGAAGTGTAACAAGGTCAATTTCATAATTAAGTAAAGCACTATTATTTCCGGTTACCTTTTTTATAAAAACACATGCAAAATTATATGAACCGAGATGAGTTCGACCTTTGCCGTAATTATTTCTTTTAATTATTTTTTATGAATTTCTACAGAATAACACCAACTTTATTTTGCAATATTTCTTGCCGTTTTAATATTGTTTAAAGCATAAAACAACAAAAAATACTCTTGCTGTAGAATAATTTCTATACCTTCCTGTTTTGGATATTTAATGAATATTAAAAATGGCACAATTAATTTTCTAGTAATGTGTTTCCCATAGATGCGCTTATAACACATTCATGATCATTCCTTGAGGCAAACTCATGATCAATTGTGTTTTGGACAGCGAAAATTCGTGTTATAAGTCGTCAATCTGGCACGTGCCAGATATGTTCAATCGGTGTCAGATCCGGTGAACATTCCGGTGTTGGTTTTTATATTTTCAGAAATCTAATTTGTTATAGATCTTTTTAATTCCTAAGTCTAGAAAATTGATGCACACATCTCTATCTCTTTTTCTATTTTAAATTATAAATGATTGATTATACTATTAGAACGATTTAGAAACTTATCTAGTTGTTTCATTCACATCATCCACATGTCTATACCAAATTACTATAGAATCCTTGAGATATTGTTGGCTATGGAATAGTTAATTCTTCAAAAGTTGTCACATAAGAGAGAACGAGGAAGAACCCAGATGCGCACATTATAATATTGTTTAGTTTACTTTTGTACACACTGACGATACTGCATTAAGGAATGTACATAGACATGTATTTAATCACTTATCACCTTTCCGCATTAATTTTCGTATTCTGTGCACATATTTCGACAACTAAATTGTCATCAAACTGGCCTTGAGCCAACAGTGAAGATATTCATTAAAATTTTGTAAGGCATAGAAACCATTATATAATTCATGAGAACGGTATACATATCCAGTCTAACCTCATGAGAGAACGTGTAAGTTACAGAAAAGACATAGTAGTAGAGCCCACTTAATATTATTGACCACATGTCAATAATTAAATTGATTTACTAAAAATCCATATACTAGTATTTCTCATCCAATATTATTGATTACGCTGGGGAAGACAAATTTCGTTGACCTAGATCTGACACTTATCTTTGACTAACCTTCGGTATCTGAATCCAAAAGGAGCTCCAGCTTTTGTCGATCTCGTCAACTCTATTAGCTACAGGATACCCTCTCTTTGTTTAAAAAGTCATACAAATTGTGTATTCAAAGGAAAAAGTTATCAAATAAATTGTTCACAGAGAATAACTTTATTCATACAAAGGCTATATGTAGTTTCTGTAAATTAAATTGTGTTCATACAAGCAGCAAAGTTCTGTAACCAAACGGCAAACACATTTTAAGGTAAAAATTTCGCTTATGGTTTGTCCTGGAGTTTTCAATCTGAGGACAATCTAGCTTGATACTCCAACAATAGTCAGCCATCATATGTACATCCCATTTACCCTGATACCATGCCTCCAAGATCTTCAAATCTTGGTGGAACTGCTCACTTTGCCCACAAAGAGGTCACATTAATGTAAGCTGTAGAGAAAAAACTTGACTTGATAGAAAAAACTAACTACAGTTTTGAAATCAGAATGTCGATTTAACTTTAAAACAGCTGAAAAGTCGAACTCGAAATTGCGTTAAAAATTGTTCTCCAGTGTTACATGTTAATAATTAAATTAATATTTCTGAGGACTTATATACCAGGATTGTTCATTTAGTAATTGATTATTGCCGATAATTAGGTTAATGTTTCTGATAATTTATCTACCAAAATCGTTCATTTCTTCGTTTTTTATATACATACTTGTAATTAGGTTAACATTTCTGAAACTCTATATACTAAGACTACTTATTTAGTCATTAACTTTATGCTAATAACTGACCTGATAGTTAAAAATTAATTTTTTCTTCCATTATCGCCTTTAGTGTTTTATTTCTTTTCGTTGATCTAAATTTTGTCATTACTACGTATTTGAGAATCCACGAGCTTCAGCATTAGCAAGTATACTTCTAGACTGACAACTTTCATATAGAAACCATCCCATTATCCGACTTAACTGCCTAGTTCCATCGCTAGGAGTAATGAAAGGTTATTAGTTTTTTCGATACGGGCTTTTGTGATACTAGTAATATTATTCAATCTGTACTAGCAGGCAAACAGAAAACGTTGCAGTTAACGCCACAGAAAAAGGACGAGAAATAGAACAAGAAACTTACGCAAGATAAACAAGTATGGAGTGTGTATATATTAATATTTAATTATAGGAATAAACAAATACATTAGGAAACAAAAATAACATAAATACAGAGAAAACCTTAGAAGTTCAAATTGGATTTTAAAGAAAAAACACCATCGTACTCACTCACAGTTGTACGCTCGAAAGCAATTTATTAATATTTCAAGAAAGTAAAATATTTTTAAACATCTGTTATTCCTTACCTCGTCAAAGCTACAATATGTTCGAGTATATTAAAAAAATCTTTAATCTCATTTAGATTCAACTACAAAATAGAAAAATAATTTTGGATAAATATTATCTTTCAGAAGGAAAATTGTTTGCTTTCGTTACTAACAAGAAAAGAGTATGTTTGTGCTCAGATTAGAAATTAATACAGCCTATTTAACATTTCACAGACAAAAAACCTTCATCTTCAAATTACGTCATTAGGAGTTCACTGAAACTTTCCGACCTCGGGTGCGGGAAATAAGAGAACCGAACGCAAAGATTCATTTTCACATTTCGGGCAGAATTTCCGCATCTACCTGAGGCTATGCGCGAAAACCAGATTAATAGACAGCGTTCAGAAAGCATCGCACGTTATGTTGTTGTGGTTTCAGGCAAAAGTCGCAGTGTATTAGACGTGATACGTCACATAATAAATGATTGCAGATTTTAGAACATGTTTTGTATTTAGATTTTTGATCTTGATCCATCACATTCTAATATTGTTTAAATGCACATACGTATGGATAATTGCAGGAAAAACTAATTGTAATATATCTTATTAAAGAATTCATTATATATACAGGGTGAGTGTTTTTTCATTTTTTGTACGGGGATCACGGAAACTACAACAGACACTGACTTGGTTAAATGGCGAAAGAAGTGTTGCTTTACTAACTCGACCTGGTGCGCTGTTGTATTTCAGAAAAGTTCACAGCTTACTAAGCTTTCTTTCTTTAACCTTAATCACTTAAGGTTGATATACAACCCCTTTCCACATTAATTTTCCTATTCTGTATATGTACTTCGACAATTAAGTTGTCATCATCAGCAGATAATTAAACAGTGTCGCACCTAGAAATTACGGCAAAAATACGCACGAAACAAATTCGTTACACGATCTGTACTGTCGAAAGTCAAAACGCACAACAGTAACCGTTTAGTTATCAACTTAGTTTTTGAAATATTTATACGGAATACGAAAATTAAGGTGGAAAGGGGCTATACATCAACCTTAAGTGATTAAGTTAATCAACCACAATGACTAATTTTTTTCAGACCTGCCCTTTTTAGGTTATCACTCAAACTTTTGTTGTCTTAAATGGCATCCATAGATAATCCATCATGACTTCATTAAAAATAGTTTATTTTCCTCGTTTCAAAAATGTACCACTTCACACAGCTTTTGAAAAAATTGAACAAAAAAATGCCTCGGTTTATGCAAAAGTAATCAACCACATTTCCAAATTCAAAGCAAAAATGTATTTCTCAAACTAAATTGAAAATTAACTATTTAAAATACATGGGTAAAAGGTATTAATATTTACAAACTGAATTTTAACGGAGACTGTGGTTGACTGAATTAATCAGAAAAAAGCTAAAAAGAAACATCTTTCCACAATAATGTTTATATCATGTCTTTGTATACTGACAACTATTAGAAAAATACAAGTTTAATAAAAAAAATTTGGGGATTTTGTTACTGTTTGCTGTTTTATGTGTAACCTTGTATATTAATACTATTTACTATTATTCACTAGTCCTTATAATTTTATATTTTGAAAAAATTAAACATAAGTTTAATTACACCAAATTTAGGAGACTTCGTTACCCTCCATCATTTTATGCATAACCTTGTATATCGAAAGTTCGTAATTAATTTAATTATTAACTGAAATAAATAAAAATTCTAAATAAAACGAAATTTAAGTTTTACAGTTTCAATTACTTCGATTATATCGGTTATAAATTACCTTTCAGTTTCTTATAACATTTCAAATTACGAATTGAGCGATACGTTGTCTTAAATTTAATTATGTTTGAACGAAATCGAATTTCTCCTTTCATCACAAATCTTTCAATATTGGGCACTTCTCCTGCAAGGACGGAAAAACAGAAACTTCATTTTAAAAATATCGTATATCATTAGGTAGACGTATATCAAGTAACATACGATATTTTTGAAATTGTGTTTATTCTGTGTACAGTGTTTCTCTCGAAGGAAACTATCCAATGAAATTGAATAAATAAAACGTGTAATAAGCATACCTCCTAATCTTAGTAAATACATGTGTGTAAATGTACGGTTTTGCGAAAACGGGATGGATTTCAAAGAGTGATAAGCCGGAAAACGAAATGATATTCTCACAGTAATGGGGTACACGAAACCGGGCCAAATATATATACTTTTTCCTACATACAATACGTTTATCCCACGTATTCATGCAATTCTTTTTGCGTTTGCCCAAAATTCGCAAAGATTAATTGCCAACATAAATATGAGTGAGCCAGCGCATATATAGGTATATATTGGTGTGGTCTTTTTCAGTGCGTGTTGTCCGTTTCCGGTCTGATGTGTTTCTCTGTTTTTTATGACTTCCGGAGTTAATATTTTAAACTAACATTTATTTTGATCCGACCCACGCTCTCTCAGCCCCGACGCTAGGAATAATTCCGAGGGTTGTTCCATTTTTATTCGTGCATTTTTTTTGTAAGTTGTGGGCATATTCTGCGAAGTTTTAATTGTTTTTGTTCCTCGCTTTTTAATGCTTGATTTTATTTTTATTGTAGTTATCACTGAATGGGTCGACATTAAATCGGGTTCGTTAAAATTTAATGTTGAAATTGTACATGTGTAAGAAGTAAATGTCGAAAATTATTTAGTGAATTTCATCACTCGTGATTTAGGTATTTCAGTTTTGTAATTTAGAATTCCATATTACATTAATTATCATTGCCTTTGCCTCGAGTTTGTTTACTGCTTACTTAGTAAGGCGCGTTTCGGTTATTGAAGACTCTTCAATTAACCTGGATCTCATCGGCCAAGTGTCTATCTATCTTACATAGGTCAAACTAACATCTTCGTCTAATACTACTCTCAATGATCAAAGATGTTCATATTATGACACATACTGATCGTAGGTTAATTTTTGACGATATTAGTTTTAGTAGTTGGTAGAGAAAATGTGTAATGTAAAGGCTGTTTCAAATGTCGCGGCTTTTTGAGAAATAAATAAAACACATAATTTGCATTCACTTTCCAAAACCTTTTATTGGTAATTGAAGTATCAGTTATGACAATTATATGCGAAAAATAATATTTGCCAAATGGCCTCCTCTTGCAGCTCCACAGACGTCCCCTCTTTTGATAAAATTTTCAATGGCATTTTGACATAATTGAGGCTCTATATCTCACCAATGACACGAATAATTTCATCTTTCAAAGTAGGAATTGATTGTGGATTGTTTTTATAAACTTGACTTTTCACATAACCCAAAAGAAAATAATGTAACGGTGTCAAATCATATGATCTTGGTGGCCAATTAACATCACCGTTTCTTGAGATTACACGTCCAGGAAATTATTCTCTCAATAAATCAATTGATTCGTGTGTAAAGTGACGTGTAGTGCCATCCTGTTGAAACCACATATCCTCTAGATCAATATTTATCAATTCAGGCCACAAAAATTCCGACGATATCGATCACCATTGACAGTTACACTTTCACCAGCAGCATTTTCAAAGAAGTGCAAGGTCCAATTACACCACCTGACTGCAATGCACACCAAACAGTAACTCGTTTAGGATGCATAGGTTTCTCATAAATAATTCGTGGATTTTCTTCACCCTAGATACGGCAATTTTGTTTATCAACATATGTTAGCCACCAAGTTCAAAATGTGCCTCACCGGAAAACATTATTTTTGAGAAAAAGCAGCTGGTTGTTTATTGATGAAATTGACAAATGAACGACGTTTTAAATGATCTAATGGCTTCAGATCCTGTGTTATTTGAAACTTATATGCCTTCAGAGCTAAATCCTTGTGTAAAATACGCCATGTTGTTGATCCACTAAGTCCAAGTTGTTTTGAACGTCGTCTAATGGACATTTCAGGATCTTCAGTAATACTTTCACGAACCAAGCTAATATTTTCTTGTGAACGACCACTACGACTGTGTTTTTCACTCTTTTGATCTTCCACGGAACCGGTCTCTTGAAATTCTTTAATAATTCGATCAATAATGCTTTCAGATGGACGATTACGTAAACCATAAAATTCACGTAATTTTCTAAAAACTCTTTTCACAGAACGCTGATTTTCATAAAATAATTCAACAATTTGAACGCGTTGGTGTACCGTGCACGACAAATTCAGTGCGCCATCTATATTTTATTTATTCTTAAAAAAAAACCGCGCAATTTGGAACACCTTTGTACATATGTGAATATGAAATGTAAGTGATGTCTTCAGACCAGGAAATTAATTTCAGGGAGTTTACTTATTTATGCATTTGTCAAACAGAAGATTCCTTTTGTAGGACAACACAAAAAGAATACACACAACAAGCAAATCCGTATCCGTATCCGTGTACTACTCATATACCACTCATGTATGAAAGTATGTGTAATGCTATTGCAAAGAAATGACAATATTTGGAAATAAGTTTAGTTCGTATATATTTATCGAACATGTTACTTGAAGTGCCACTTAACTTAGTATGACAAAAAACGATGGCCCATACTCAGACACCTTCTCTAAGGTATCATGGTGAATGTCAAAATGATCTGCAAATCAAGTTTGCAGTACGACGTATTATATGTATATAATAGCGAATTGCCTCACAGTTTGGTAGATAAAAGGTGCTATATAAACGAGTAGGCGACTTGGGGTACCAGGGAATTAAGTTGAGAGAGAAGTTGTGGACAATCAATAATTGTGCAACAAATTCTACTCGTACAAACATTTTACCGAAGCCAACCCATGCCTGCATTCGAGAAAAACTGTTTCATATCAAGCACGTAATATATTCTATAATCAATAACCCTAAAATTTTATTTAGAATCCAAAATTGGGGTTATGTGTAAGGTATTCTATTTAAAGTGTGGAAGATGACAGCAAATTCTGATATAACCGGCACCGTTATGTTAGTGCTTATTTGAGAATGTCCGAAAACACTATGGAAATTTTCAAAATTGAAATCGAAGTAATCTGAAATATTCTAATGAGTATTCACCGTGCAACTCCCTGTATAATATTTTTAAAGTGTCTATGACTAATTAAAATATCGTTTACATACATCATATTACATATCAATAAAGAATATATTTATAATAACATTGTCTGTAAACGTAGAACGTATTATTAACAAAGTTTTCTGCGTCGTTGTGGAGCGGCAGAATGCTCTCCACTTAGAATTAAGGGTGGAGGAACAAGGGAAGCGGCTTGTTTAGTCTAGGCAGCAATACATGCCAGCAGCGCTCTACCAACATTACCCACGAAGTCGCTTCAGATTACAAACAAATTGATCAAGATTACAGCTGTTCAAATTTCACCTCCAGCTGAAAGCAAGCTACTATATTGAGTTCTGTTCTTCTTATTAAGCGAAATGCGCCCCGGGAATATGGGACAACGGAGGCGTCATCGTCAGAGAGAACTTCCCTTTAACTAACTGAGTTATTTAGACTGTTGCGTATTTGGAGGATAATAAGCTCAACTTTAGCTGTTTAACTGAGGAAATTAGATGATCAGAATATGATCTTTTTTGTAAATAAGGTATTGTAATATTTTTATATACTGCAAGTATTGTAATTTGTTATATGTGTTAGACAATTTGCCTCACGTTGTGAAGCCAAATTATCACAAGCGCTATTGTGTGGAAAAAGAAAAAAGGTTGATGGGGCTCCGACATAACTAACAACGTAAAAATGAAAACAATTTATAATCAGTATAGTTTATAATGAACACATTAATTCCAAGGCTATATTAAAAAAGGTGATATATTAGTTTAGCGAGTATAAAATATACATAAATCATATTCTTCGATAAAATAAAATTCTCTCTTGCCTTTATTTGCATGAATTATACATGTATATTAAATTACAGTAATCATATCAATACAGATTATGTAATAGTTTTTAACTCCGCATATATATATATATATATATATATATATATATCAATTCTTAATAGGGATATGCTCATGCCGCTAAATGTGTTTGCCTATTTGTAGATAAATATTTTCGCCCCGAGAGGACGTTTTAGCGTGTTCATACGCATTCTATATAAGTCTGATTATAGTCAATAAGGTATATCCAGAACCGACTCTTACAAGATTGCACCAATATATGTAATGTGTAGGTATATTCCATTAACACATCCGCTAATAAGGATCTGTTTTCAAATAATTGTGAATATTGAACTCTTCTGGTCTAATTCAGTTCAAAAGGCATTGGAGTCTTAGCCACACAAGATGCTCGGCTCACGATTATTTGACTTCCACTAATGCTCCAGCTGAAGAGCCCTTGTGTAAGGGAAATTGTCTGCCATCGCGTATTGTTGTTATATACCCCGAGTCGAAAGGCAAAGGTTATACTTGAGGACTGAGGTAGTTAGATGCTCGCGGTGGTGCCAAATTACATGTCCGCATGGACAAAATTAGTATTACCGCTAAACGTGCGGTAATATTGCAAACCATTGTATTATGCTTAAGATATATATATATATATATATATATGGGTGTGTGTGTGTGTGTGTGTGAAATTAATAAAGTTAACTGAATACCAATTTTTAAAACAATGCCTATAGCCTTTAACATTTATTGTAGACATATCACTTTACAAAAGGCTTGGAGGTAAAGTACTAACGCAAGAGCAAAACACGAAATAAATTGTTATAAAGCAGATTTTTTTGCCTAGCCTAGTTGAATAAATAGGATGATCTCCTCATAGTCTGATTAACAGTTTTCGAAAGTTGGGTACACCATATATTAGGAATCACGCTAAAACTACAATTCAAAAGTTGACACGAATGGAATACTTTTCAATATTGCGTTTTGCATCAACGGATAATGTAACCACACAAGTTAAAGTTGGTTTAAAATTACCAGTGCTTAAAAGTAATATCCAAATTTAACTTGGTAGTTTCCACATTTCCAATCGCGAAAGGAATTATTTTAATGTTTAGAAGTCATGAATTTTAAATAAAAAGAAAGTAAGTATATTCCAGAAATTTACTATCGCTTTAAAGATTCCATATAAATATGCTCTTTTATGATGCCAAACTGAAAAATTCTAATTTTAACCGCTTTGTGCATCGTATAAGCAGTGCAGAAATTTTTGAAAAAGTTTGTTCTCTGCTCGGGATGCGAACCTGCGATCTCATTCTCTTGGTCAGTATGCTATCATCATTAGATCTCAGAGACAGTCAATTCGAATCCTATTAGTCTGCTGTAAATTGCATTATGGAAACAGTTATCAAATAAAACACTAAAGATTATTAATTGCATACAGTTTTGCGCTGTTACGATTCTAAACTGAAAAATGCTAATTTTAAGTGCTTTTTACATCGTATAATGAGTGCAGAACTTTTTAAAAAGTTTCTGTTGTCTGAACGAGACCAGAATTCATTAGATCAGTGAATTTGAGTCCTTCTAATGTACCATAAATTGCATTACGGAAACAGTTATTAAATGAAAACCCTCGATAAGCTATCAGTTGCATATTATTATGGACTTCTACGAGGTTAAACTGAAAAATTTTGATTTTAATCGCTGTTTTATATCGTATATGTAATGCACATATTTTTGAAAAAATTTCTGTTCGCGCGGGACTTGAACCCGCGGTCTTATTTTCTCCGGGAATATGCTATCGCTATTAGACCACGGAGATAATGAATTCGAGTCCTTTTAATGTGCCTTAAATTGCATTACGCAAGCTTTTGCATTACATATACGATGTATAAGGCGATTAAAATAATTTAAATCATTTGTCTTAATAATACTTCGAGAAGGATATATGATAATATATTGGGTCTGGGAAAAAGTTCGTGGCGTTTTTCCCGATAGATGGCATTGGTTGCCGATAACTAAAGAACAACAAGTCACAGCGACACCACCGAGGGCTCGTTTTTTAGATGACCTTCCGAACGTTAGTTTGAGCGTAGAAACATTGTAATCGGTGCAGTGGTTGGAAAGTTATTCGCACTTGAAAATGGAGAAGAATAATGAGAAATTTCGCTATATTCTGCAATATTATTATGATAAGGGGAAGAACGCTGCGCAGGCTTGTGATAAAATTTGTGCTGTGTACGGTGAAGGTACTTTATCGAAATCTGTTGCGCGGAAATGGTTCGCTCGCTTTCGTTCTGGAAATTTCAATGTGAAAGATGAGTCACGCTGCGGTCGTCCAATCACTGAAAAATCTGATGAAATTCTTGAAAAAGTCCAACAAGATAAGCATATCAGCAGTGTCGATATTGGCATGGAGCTAGGCATTGACCACAAAACTGTTTTTAACCATTTACACAAAGCTGGTTACAAAAAAAAAGCTTGACGTATGGGTTCCTCATGAGTTGAGCGTGAAAAACATGATTGACCGAATTAACATCTGCGATGCGCTGCTGAAACGGAATGAAATCGAGCCGTTTCTGAAACGTTTAATAACCGGAGATGAAAAATGGATTACGTACGATAATCGGAAGCGTAAAAGATCGTGGATAAAGGATGGTGAGCCGTCACAAGCGTTCGCTAAGCCAACATTGATGCCAAAAAAAGTGATGCTGTGTGTATGGTGGGACTGGAGGGGAATCGTCCACTACGAGCTACTTCCAACTGGTCAGACGATTGATTCTCAACTCTACTGTGCACAACTAGAGAGATTACGCCAGGCGATTGAAAGAAAACGGCCCGAATTGATTAATAGGAAAGGTGTTGTCTTCCATCATGACAACGCCCGACCACACACTTCTTTGATGACCCGTCAAAAATTGAGAGAGTTTGGTTGGGAAGTTTTGATGCACCCACCTTACAGTCCGGATATAGCACCCTCTGACTATCATCTGTTTCGATCTCTGCAGAACTCTCTCAATGGAATTCAGTTCGTTTCAAAAGAAGCCTGTGAAAACTACTTGATTCAGTTTTTCGACCAGAAACCACAGAAGTTTTTCACCGATGGGATCATGGATCTACCAAAAAAATGGCGAAACATTGTCGATAATAATGGAGCATATTCGGTTTAAATGAATTCGTCCACGCGCCATGCGGGGACCAGTTGAATTTTATTGAAAAAACGCCACGAACTTTTTCCCAGACCCAATATTTTGCTTTTGACATGGGCAGTACCATATTTGAAAGTAATAATAAACACGAATATAGTGTACATTCTGGTTCTTAACGGCACGGATCGTTCGGGTGTTTTTCGCCGTAGTTTACCAGGCGTGACACTTTTTAATTATCTGCTGATGATGACAACTTAGTTGTCTAAATACGTATACAGAATTCGAAAATTATTGTGGCATGGGGTTATATATCAACCTTCAGTGATTAAACGAATATAGTGTTAAAATACATTTCGCGTTCTATAAATAATTTTAATTTACATAATTATTAGGCGATGAAATCCCATTATTTCACATCATTGCTTGTTTAAATATAACAATAGAGTATTACATAAACTGGACCATCACTTGTTTGGCACAAGTCTGCACATTCAACTCTGTCCATTAGCAACTGCATCGTCACTGGAGCGCGAAGCGAAGCTGCAATGCGACGTACGTTTTAGTAAAAAGTAACCGCCACTATCACTTCCACCTCCGCATCGTTATACTACACTATTATTTAGCTTATATTTGCCTTATATCACCTGATGACAAAGTTTACCAATTACGATTACATGCTCGGATTCCCGGATTCATAAAGCCGATTGTTTTAAATTCAGTTGTGCTTGCAAAATTCAAAATCGATAGTAAACTAAATGAAATTTACCTCGTTTCCATTCAAATTCTCTTTCTACTTAACATGGAAACATCAGACGGGCGCACGTGTATCTACGTAGAAGAGGTATAACGCGACTGATTGCCGAGAAGATTTAATTTAGTGGTAATTTCGATCAGAAATCAATAGAGTTGCACGTAGTTCTAGCGATAACGCTCGTTTCAGATTAGGTTCACTGCGCTTAATTCCCGATCGGAATTATTTGAACGGTAGATTTAGAAAAACGCGGTTCTTTCAATGTCTGTCAAAGAAATGGAGTCAAACATTTGGAGCGAAAAGCACTTGCGTAATTAAACGGGGCGTTTTTCGTGTTATTCTATTTATAGGATCATAATGAAAACTATAAGTAATTAACCAAATGGTGTCGAAAATATAGAATACAAGTCCATTGACACACTTCTCAATCGCTTCATTCGTTCAGATATTCAGAACATCTATTGATTTCTAAGTAATTATTGAATGCATGTACTGGGATGTTTTACATTGTAGACTTTATTCAGCTCTTCATATTGATTTGGATTTATATTTTCGAAATTGTTTATAATAGGACTAATAAGGATGGATTAATTCCTTATTAGTCCGATTATGAAATTTATTGTTCGTTAATTTATTGATGTAATTTTCGTAATGACTGCTTTTTGTATGTTTGTGTGTATGCGAACGTACCTCTAAAGTTTGTATATTGAGAAATTATTTTATTGTAATACCTGCTATTGATGACACAATCGATACTATCAGCACTGCTTCTTGATTTCAAAGTTCGATTGCAAGTAGTGTATATTTTACTATTTTCTCTAGTTGTTTTTTTATAATGTTTGTATCATTTGGTATCGCAATGTCTATTATGTAAGTTTTCTTCTGCTTTTCATCAATAATTGTACTGTGTGGTCTGTTGGTAGTTATTTATTTACCTGTATGTATTGTCCTGCCCCAATACAGTTTGTAATCATTAGTTTCAAGGATACTTACTGCGGTGTGTTAATTTTTACAAGTCGATTTTTGAGTGCAAGTTCTTAGTGCATAATTTTTGCTGCAATATTGCGTCTCTCTGAATTATCCCTACCAGAATGTACTTTACACTCTCCTGTTATATGCGCTGTAGTTTCTTTGAGTTGGTGACATAATCTGCAATTACTTTCTAAAGGTTCTTTAATTATGTATTTTCTATAGTTCCTTGTGACGATTGTAACGCCTTGTAGTGCTAAAATAAATCCTTCTGCTTCTGGAAACAATCCTCTCAGTTTTAGCCAATGGTATGGCAATCTTATATCAATGTTTGTGTCATACATTATATAATTAAATGCCGTGTAGTATTTTTCCGGACCATTCCTCTTTCTTTTGTTGTGTGGTTATTATTCGAATTTTATTTTCTACGTTTTCTTGTTTTAGATTTAATGTGTATATTTGTTGTCAATTAATACAATTGCTTTGTATATTGCGCTGTTTTGAAAGTATTTTCTGAGATTTAGTATTTGTGTAGTGTGTAATGTTTGTATATAGATCATACCCCGCTCTACTTCCTTCTTTTCTGGCTGCAATAATACGTTGTATGCATGAATTTGGATGTAGCATATAATATTTTATTAACTTTATTAAGGCGATTTAACTATCCCAGTTGTGTTGTACAACTTAATTATGCCGAAGGAGTACATAAGAACTGGCATTGTATATGTATCAATTGCATTAAAAAGGTTTCAGGTGTTAAGTTTTGACTTCAATATAGATGTTATTTTTTGTATTTTGCTCAAACCCCTAAATACTTATAAGTTTCTTCCATCAGCATACTTGTGGGTTTCATTATTAAGTGTTTCTTTAGTGCTTCTTTTGCTGCCTGTCAACGATGGCTTCAGATTTGTGGAACCACTAAACATATGAGTGGATTCGTGTATCTTCACAAGATTTTCTAAAAATTTTTTTCCGGAACCGTGTTAATTATCATTAAATTTATTTCAATAGTGACCTGGATAACATATTTCAGATCAACTATTCGCAGATATATAGGGTAGAAACATATATTGTATTTTTGTTACTACATATGTTTAATGCCCTCCGATACCATATTCTGGCTTCTAAGAGTTCCTGAAGATGAGACAGTTAAAAAGGTCCGTAAATGATTACGGAAACGTACATTAGTACTTGCTAGTTTTAAGAAAGAAATATTAACTTATAGATGCCTTGTGAAAGTAAGTGTGGGTTCAGTTTTGGTGGGATGCGTGTGCAGAATTTTTTCTGTGTGAGCATTACCACGAAACCAGGTACCATGATGTAATTAGTGATTTGCTGATGATGACAACTTAGTTGTCGAAATGCATATACAGACTACGAACATTGATGCTTTAAGGCTTTTTTTACCTTCTTTGGTTAACAATCTTTGTCAACGGAAAAAGAGGGCCGCGAAAATTAGAATACGAGAATGAAGAAAAATTCGGGTCACTAACCAACATGCGTCACGATATTTAATAATGCAATTGCAAATGCTATTGTAAGTTATAAATAATAATTCGTGAATATCATTTGCATTTCATACTTTCATTTGGCGAAATCAAAATTCGCAGCTTCTTAGATCACACCGTTAACGTCAGTATACAAAATAAATATGAAAAGTAATAAATTGAATTTCATATTTGTCAAATATTAATTTTTATTACTTGTTCTAACAACATTAAACTTAAACTACCAGCAGATATAAATTGGAGGCAACCAGAAACTCCACCACATTTCATCACTCTGCCTGGGAAGAATACATGTGCCGGAAAATGTACCTATAACTTTTCATTCCGCCCAGTAAACGCCCTGATAAAAATTAATGTGTATAAATGTTTATGGGGTTACGTGTCCGGCGAAGATATTTCCTCATTTCTCGGTTACAGATTCCGCCTTACAAATTGTGGTGTGTTTATTATTGTGTGTTGTGTTCACGTATCTTCTTTCATTTTATTTTATGCGAGATGTGTTGTCCAGTTGGATTTCATTTTATGTTGAGAGAGGAGTTCTTTTATTGTCAAGTGCTGAGCTCGCAGATTTTCTTTCTGAAATTATAGCAAAGAAATTAAGCGAACAAAATAAATCTAAAGGTTGTGTGTAATTGCCAAACTGACTTGTAAGCACTTCGTTAAATAAGTTACTACAAACGAAAATAGCCAATGTACGTACAGTCAGTGAAGCGAAAGCGGGCTTTGATTAATTTACATAAAAATTTATTTAAAAAAAATCAAATACATGGCTACGTTTTATTCCATCAAGACAAAGATTCTCGTCTGTAAAAATTACAGACGTTTTGTAACGTAGTTTTCGCCTACCAAAGATTTCTTCAGTAAACTACACCATTTCATATCATGTGCATGTAAATGAATTCTGATAGCCACATCTGTACGTACATAAAATACATCTATGCCACGCTTTGACGCAATTGCCAAGGTTTTCCACGATCTGTTTTTCAATTTTAAAGAACATTTTCCCATTCAGCCACGTTCTGACAACTCATCAATTTTGACTCCTTATATCGCTGCAACCACTTACTGTTGCAGCGTTGTTTTTGTTCTGTGGCTGGATCTCTGCTTAATAAAAATAATTATTATGGCATATTTTTTACCCGCTTCCTCAGCATAAGGAGAGAAAGCTTTTGTTTCAATCCACATATGTTTAAGTTTAGGCTCGATCTGTGTGCAGCTGGTACTTTGGTGCTATTATGCATTATAATGGTAAAACGGTGGATTAATACTGGCACTGTGTATATATCTATGAAATTATTTTTGTTATCATTATAGAAAAAAGTCTATTAATATTTAATGAAAATAATATTATTTTCATTAAAATTTCCCATAGTGAAACTAATTTATATATTTATATATAATTATCTATAATATTTGTTTGCTTGTTTTGATATTTGTATATAAATATTTAAATGCAGACGAGGTTCTTTTTTCGCTGTTTATCATCTGATGACTTAAGATATATTAAGAATAAGTTTTTTCGGATTAAAATGTATATGTATATAGTTTATTAATTTACTAATAACGAGACAGATTATAAGAAAATTTAATAACATCTATTACCGATGCGAAGCTTACCAGCACGATTGTTTGACGATTTCGCCAAATCGTCTGAACCCCCTCGCGATTCAGTATATTCTTACAATATACGTCGGTG